>BJCO01826564.1:0-10005 GCA_018326465.1 Flaveria floridana | reverse complement strand
TTCTTATATGAAGCATAGGCTAGAAAAACTCTGATTGCTTCTATCCTTGCAACTGGTGCAAAGACATCATCATAGTCTATGCCTTCTTCTTCAGTATAACCTTCAGTTATCAGCCTTGCTTTGTTTCTAAAAATGATTCCTCTGTCATCTAATTTGTTCTTGAAAATCCATCTGGTACCAATTAGGTATTAACCTTCAAGCAGATCAACTAGATTCCAGACTTTCTACTTTCTGAATTACTAAAGCTCCTCTTGCGTAGCTTCAATCTAGCTGTTGTCCTTAAGTGCAACTGTAATGTTGGGTGGAACCACTTGAGATAGAAAACAGAAGAAAAGACAAATGTTGGCTGCTCCCTTGATTTCTTGTGGTTCTTTCATGAAGATCACCTATTATGCTTTCAATTGGGTGATTCTTATGAATTCTGTTGGTTGGTATATGATCAACTTGAATGGAAGATTCTAAGTTAGTCATGTGTGGTGATGGAGATTGATCCAGCTGTGATGGAGAATTAGCAAAGTAGTCAAATTCTTCTTTATGTTGATGTGAGGCTGAATGATGTCTATCTCCTAGATTTTATGCTTAAGCAAATGTAGTTTCAAGTTTCGCAGGTGTTACAGTAATATCTCCGGATGTAGGTTATGGATCTGCTGATGCTCTTAATAGACTTGGTTGTTGTACTGATGGATTTGGAACTTCAATTCAAATTGGAGCATCTCCGAATGTAGATGGAGTATCTACGGATGCAGTATTAACATCTTCGGATGTAGTATTAACATATGCGGAAGCAGGGATAATAGTTGTTGATACTTTATTTTCTTTGGAGGTTAAAGTTGGATTTCCATTGAACTGTTCATTAGTTGATTATGGTGAAAGCCCATGATGCAACACTTGGAGTATGAGGATGAGGTCTTGGTGGATCTGTAGTTAGTGGCACTTCACTCATTGTTGGAGGTACATAAGGATAACATGTATCCATAGAACCTGCAAAATTCAAATAACCAGTGTTAAATAAATTCGTGAAAGCATCTATATCAAACAACCATGATGAACATATTACTAATTTTGTGAAAGATGTTTCATCAAAAGATACATTAGGTGTTTTTTCCATAATGTTTTGTTATGGAATGTAACTCTATATGATTTGGATGTTGATGAGTAACCAACAAAGAAACCATCATAGGCTTTTTCTGAAAACTTTCCTAATTGTTCTTTGGTGTTTAAGACAGACACATGACATCCAAAAGCTCTAAGATAGCCTATAAAAGGTTTTCTTTTAAATAAGAGCTCATAAGGTGTTTTGTTGTGTTCTTTCATAATCAATGTTCTGTTTTGAATAGTGCAAGTTGTATTCACTGCTTCAGCCAAAAAGGTAATGGGCGGATGTGAATCAGTAAGCATTGTTCTAGCTACTTCAATAAGAGTTCTATATCTTCTCTCAGAAAATCTATTTTGTTGTGGAGTTCTTGGTGCACTGAGCTATCTTGTTATGCCTTTGTTCCTGCAAAAGGAATCTAGAACACAGTTAACAAATTTAGACCCATTATCACTTCTAAAAATTTTGACTTTTAAATCAAGTTGATTTTCAATTTTAGTGATCAACTCCATGAGTGTTTCAGATGTTTCACTTTTATGTTTTAAGAAGAAGACTTATATGAATCTAGTGAAATCATCAACAATCACCAAGCAATATTGCCTTTTCCTAATGCTCATCATATTGGTTGGACAAAACAGATCCATGTGAAGCAATTTTAGTGGTGTTGTATTTGTGTTAATTGATTTGGACTTGTGAGACACCTTATATTGTTTTCCTTTGTAATATGAAGAACAATGCATAGAACATTAAAAATTCTTTCTTAGGAAGACCAATGACTAAGTCATTTCTTGCCAGCCTATTCATGTTCTTCATATTAGAATGAACCAGCCTTCTATGCCACGGTTGAGATTCATCTTCTAATAACTTAGAAATCAGGCATCTTTCATTTGATGTTAGTGAGGTGTTGTTCATGTCCAAAACATATGTATTGCCTTTTCTTGATGCTTTAAGAAGGATGTAATCATCCGGGATTTGCAAACCAAGTTTAAGAATGTAACAATGATTTTTATCAAATAAAGTGGTATAGTTTTAATACAAATTTGAGAAACATCGAGTAAATTAAATTGTAAGTTTTCAAAAAAATTACTTTCTCAAACTTGAGTACACTATTTGTTACAATCCCTTCACCTACAATTTTACCTCACTTCTTGTCCCCACCAAATGCTATGTAGGAAGTATTTTTATGTTTGAAATCATGGAGGAGAGAACAGTTTCCTGTCAGTGTCTGGAACATCCACTGTCAACGTACCACTTGTTGTCAGCCCTCCATATATGCACCTGCATAAAAAATAAACTCAATTAGAATGGGGAACCCAAGCCTTAATGAGCTTGGCTGACCACTTGTGTCTAAAATAGTCACTCCTTCATAAATGAGTCTTGATGATTCAGGTTTGACTTTAGACTCAATTGATTCATTTAGTTTTGTTTGTGATGGTGATGATTCTTTAAAAGATTGACTTAAGACATTTTAAACATGTTTATCAGTCACTTCCTCTTACACCTTCTTTTTCTTCTCATTTTCTATTGATGAAGAACTTTTTATATGGATGGTTTCAGCATCCTTTGATTTTGATTTGGATACTTAAGTGCCTTTATCAAACTGATCAAAGAATGTCTCTTCAGCATCTGTTGATTTTTCATTCAATTCCATCTTTACGTGTGGTGTTTTGCTTTGAGACTGCTGTTTTTCCTTCTTCTTTGGTTGAGCATTAGAAGCAGATGTTAGCTTCTTAGCCTTTTCAACCTTTTGTTGTTGATGTTCATCAGCAATAGGTGTTTTCTTTGTCATTCCAACCTTTTTCTTTGGTTGCTGCTGCTTTGTTTCTAATTCTTTGATGCTATCTTCAGATTGTGAACTTGCATCATTGTTCTCAGATTGCTTTTTCTTAGGAACTTTTGTTTTGTTCTTTTTGTTGAAGTAGAATTCTTGAGTTGAATGATTGTTTTTGTTGCAGATTGCACAATGCTTATTGAAGTAGCAATCTGAAGTCGTATGGTTGTTCATATTGCAAATAGAACAGTAGCTGCTAAAGTAGCAATCTTCAATGTTATGATTAGATATATCACACTACTTGAAGTACTTATCTTCTTCCTCACTCCATTAGTCAACCATTTTCTTCTTTTGTTTCAGCTACTTTTTATGCTCTTTCAGCTCTTTCTTAAGTTTTGCTGCTGAAGAGTCTTTGCCACTTCCAAACATAATGTCAAATGGTTCTGATAGTTTAGCAGCTGACTTTTTTAGTGAAGAACAACCTTTATAGATTTCTTGCCTGTGTTTTTTATTGTTGAAGCTTCATCTGAAGATTTCTTTGTTTTGACTTGCCTTTCAACAAAACTTCCTTCTTCCGTAGATCTTTTACTGAAGATTATTTACACAAATCAACATTTCTCTTCATCCGCTGAGGATCTGATAAGGTTTCTTGACTTTCAACAATCTTCTTCTTCCGTAGAAGATCTGCTGAAGTTGTTGACTTGGTTTTCTTGATCTTTTCTGCGGAAGTAGTTTTTGCTTCTTCTGTAGAGTTTACTCTTGCGTCAGCTTCAGACCTTTTTGTTGTTGGTTGAGTCACTTGCTAGTTATTTAGCTCTTGAATCCCAGTATTCAAATGAGTTATTCTTTTGTGGATAGTCTTTAACAAGTTTCTTTGTTGAGGTGGATAAGGCACTTTGATTTCTTCAAGCACTGTTGGTATTGAAGGTTCAAACACCAAACTTGTTCCCTTACCCTTATGATGCCTTGTTATTGATCATGATCATCCAGCTCAAACAGATCATCACATTCATCAAAATCAAAATCAGATTCATCATGTTCTGAAACTTTGAAATTAGTTGATTTAGTTTCAGTCACCTGAGAATCATCACCATTTGCCACTTCAATAAATTCAGTTTTAACTGTGATTAGTGCTTGGACAATATGGTTTGATAAGTTGTTAGTCATAGAATCAGGTAATGATGTATAATTGTTATTTACTGGGGATGGAACATTATGAAAACCCAAACCTGATTTGTTTTATGACTCAATATGAGAATTTAACAACTTCTCATATTATTGAGATAAAAGTTAAAACTTCTGAAGTTTCACTTCAGTGGATGCATGTTCTGCCATTGATTTTTGTTAAGGATGCAGTTAAATGCTTACCTTGTGCCTTAAAATTATAATTTTCTAAAACAAGTTTATCTAAATATTTTTGTAAGGAAGTGATTTTTACCTGATAAAGTTTATGTTCTCTTACATGGGATTCATTTAAAACCATTGTTTCTTTAACTTTATTGGCAAGTTGTTGAGCATGAGTTCTTTACCTTTCAACTTCCTCAATGCAGCTGGATGAACATAACCTTTCTCTTACCTCTCTAGACAGTGGTTGAACTTTGTTCTCCATGTTTGCTATGAGAGCTTGATTCTTTTCCAAGACTTCCTTCCCATATAGGCTCTAGTCACAAGTACCATCCTACAAGATGATTAATCCAGTCTCTTGGTTCTTGCTTGAGCTAGCTGTAGATGTACTTGAAGTTGGTGGGGATGAATTGGTGAATTCAGGCTGCTTGAATGGCCTTTGATTTGCTTGTAGTTGTTGTTGTTGCTAATGTTAAGGATGTTGGTATTGTTGCTGAGATGTGGACTGCTTGTTGCATTCCCTTGAGAAGTGCCCATAAAGGTTACACTTGAAACATCTCACTTTTGATTTATCAACTCCTATTTTTGTTGTTCTATCTGGAGTAGATAATCCCTTGTTTCTCCACAGGTACATCTTTGCTCTATAAGCAATCATTGCCATCTGTGATTGCAGATCTATTTCTTCTACTTCATCAGGATGAAGTTCTTCTAGATCTTGCTAGCAAAAATGAGCTGGGGTTAAAGTACTGCCCAGGTATATTGCCCAGGTATGCTTGAAAGCTTGAGCTAAAAGCTGCTAATGCTGCTTTTTGCTCTTCAGAATCAAGTACTACTGTAATTGGTTCTAAATTGTTGTTGCTTTTGTTGTTAGAGGATGTTCCCTTAACAGTTTCATTCTTTCCATCAACCTTTTTACTTTTTGTTTTATTGCTTGAGTGACTTTGAGTCGATCTAGTTGGTCTTGATGCATAAAAACCAACTTCTTCTTCATCAACACTCACAGCACAAGAGCTCTCATCATCTTCATTTGAAATGAAAGCACTTCTCACACTCTTTGATTCCTTGAATTGATAGGGAGCAATGGTTGCTTTCATGATCTTGTTTCTTATTTTCTCATCAAGCTCAAGAGCTTCCACTTTAGCCACCAAGGTGTCAAGCCCGATAGCATTCAAGTCGAGGGTGTTCTTGAACATTGCTAATGTTTGCGTCCAACTCTCAGGAAGAGTATGGAGCATCTTTTTGTTGAGTTCCTTATTGTTATACTTCAAATATAAGATATTCATTTCAGTTACAAGCTGCATGAATCTATGTAACTGTTGAGGAATGGATTCACCCTTAATATGATGAAATGTCTCATATTATGACCTGAGTGTATCCTTTCTGATGCTTCAGATTTCATCACTGCCTTCACACATGGTGTGAAAAGTTTTCCATAGTGAATTAGCCATTTCATAGGCTTCACACCTAATGAGAAGATCTTCAGACAAAACCATAGTCAGCATACTATATGCTTTGATATCAATCTTGACCTTCTTTGTGTCATCAGGTGATAAATCCTTTAGACATATGGGCCAATTCTTGTCATTATAATCAGGTCCTAACGTTATTGGATTGTATGGACCTTCTGTCATGGATGACCATAGATCAGAATCAGTGTAATTTACATGGTTCCTAAAACGGATTTTCCATGTTTTGAAGTCAGCCTTGCTCTCCAACTTAGGGGGTTGGTATGCTGATCCAACGGTAGAATTACTCATTTTAGTTAAATGATTGTTTTAACTAAAACAAAAATTCTT
Organism: Flaveria floridana; assembly: GCA_018326465.1. Taxonomy (NCBI): domain Eukaryota; kingdom Viridiplantae; phylum Streptophyta; class Magnoliopsida; order Asterales; family Asteraceae; genus Flaveria; species Flaveria floridana. The sequence continues at coordinate 4,001 of BJCO01826564.1, read as the reverse complement.
TGTTAATGAACTAATTAATGATCAACTCTTAATTATCAATTAATTAAGACGTTAATGTCAAAAGTTAGTTAACCTTCTTAATCAGTTCTCAACTAAGTATGAGAAAGAGGATGTTTAATGTTGAAAATTGTTCCAAAAGATTGAAAAACTGTTAATACTCGAACAATAACTCGGATCTACAAATTAAAAACTGGTTTTAATGAAGATGTGAGTTGATTAGGCAATGGAACAGTACCCAACTGATCGATATAACAAATTTTAATGATTACACCAACTTGTTGATCTCAATATCATAGTTAGCTATTGGTTAACTAATTTCAACCTATAATTTAATTGTTTTTCTCAATAACATGATCGAAAACGAGTCTTAAAATCTCAATTCGTATGACTAAAACAATTGTTAATCAAAAACAATAGATCTGATCAAAAACTTGATAGATCTAATGATATAAACAATTAATCAAATAGTTTTTACTAATACGGATAGATCAACTGATCTAAATCAATGAGCACTTAACTTTGATACCACCTGTGAATCCAAGGATCGTTAGGGAATTATTAGCTTAGTTAATCACAAACAATGATTGCAGAATTATCACTGATTGTTGTTCGATCGATCGATTGATGTAAAGTTGTTTGACAAAAGACAAACTATGAAAAACAAAATCAACTAATGAAAAACAGATGAACGTAAGTTGAAGAATAACATAAATGTTTCAAAGGTTTTCCATTAATGATTGTATAATGATTACAATAAACAAAAACAAAACAATGCTATTGCTAATGCTAGGGTTTAATACTATTTTGATGTGTGTATTGTTCGAAGATTGTTTGTGGCTGCTAGGGTTTAATCGCAATGATTAGTAGTTGTCACTCACAATCTCTTCAGTATTGTTACGTATAAGTGTGTACCTAGGCCTTGTATTTATAGGCTTAGATATTTACTATTAGGGTAATCAGTAACTTTCTTATCGGAGTAAGAAAGTTACTCAAAGAATATCCTGATATGATATTCTCTGACTAAAGTGAAAGTCATCCGTAGATGTTGACTTGTCATTTTAGTGTTTGAATTTGTTGACTTGATGTACTTGGTGAAGTACATCAAGTGTTGGTCCTCCGTAGGAGATTGGTCCTCCGCAGATGACGGCCTTCTACAGATGCTCTAGTTGCCTTGGATAATTTTGTTGTAAAGCTTTTGCAGGAGTCCTACGAAGCCCATACTTGTATTCTTCCAGACTATCACCGGAGGAACAGTTTGTTCATCCGTAGATGTTGTTCAACACTTAGCCAATTCTAAAAATTGACTAAGTCTTAATGTTTTTTCTACAAATATACATATAAAGCAATACATAATAAATGGGTTAACCTATAACATATATTTCATACATAATGATGAAACAGTACAACAGTTGTTACAATGATTGATTCAAGAACTAAACCTATATAAATTTCTTTACCTAACAAACGGAGTAACTAAATCTTATATACTAGTTGCAAATGCTCCAGCTCGAGTTAAAATTCCAAATAAGAAAATAGATAAAGATATGACTCACGAATCTCAGAAAAGTTTAAAACGTGGAAGACCGATTGGATTAAAAAAAATTCTCGAAAAAGGAAAATACTGGTAATGGAAATTGACCTTAAGGAAAATAATACTGATAAAATACTAAGCATCCAAACTTTCTGAGAGAAAGAAGTGAACAAAGAGATGTCAATCAACTATACTCATATACTTACATTATAAAACCAATATGAATTGGAAAATATTGATGAGATGTTCTCTTATTCTGTAGTGAGTGATATTATGAGCGGATATGATGCTCCTGAACCAAAATCTGTCAATGATTGTCAAAATCGACATGTCATGGATATATGGAAAGATGCAATGCAAGCTTAACTAAATTCGCTTAACAAACGAAATATTTTTGGACCCACTGTTATAACACTTGCAGATGTAAAGCATGTTGGGTACAAATGGGTTTTTATGCGAAAACGAAATGAGAAAAATAAAGTTACAAGATATAAAGCTAGAATAGTAGCTCAAGGTTTTCTTAAAGGCTTGGAATTAACCATGAGGAAACATATTCTCCTGTTATGAATGCAATAACCATTAAATATTAAATCAGCTTAGTAGTATCTAAAATTTAGATATGCATTTTATGGATGTCGTTACAGCTTACTTATGTGGATCACTTGATAACGACATGTATATGAAAATTCCTGAAGGACTTAAAATCCATGAAACGTGTTCAAAACCTAAGAAAATATATTCAATAAAATTACAAACGTCCTTATATAGGTTGAAACAATCTGGAAGGATGTTGTAAATTTGTTTGAGTGATTATTTGATAAGTAAGGATACATAAACAACCTTATTTGTCCATGCATCTTTATTAAAAAGACAATATCAGGATATATGATCATAGCTGTATATGTTGAAGACCTAAATATAACTGGGACGCAAAAGGAAATTCAAGAAATGACTATTCATTTAAAGAATGAATTTGAAATGAAAGACCTTGGGAAAACCAAATATTATCTTGGTTTACAAATTGAGCATATGCATAATGGAATATTGGTACATCAATCAAATTATATTAGAAGCTTTTAAAAGGTTTTAACATGGACATGGCGAATTCCTTAAGCATCCCAGTGGTCGTTAGATCACTCAGAATTGATAATGATCCACTTCGACCATGTGAAGACAGGAAGAAGTTCTTGGTCCAGAGGTAAGATACCTTAGTGCAATTGTAACTCTTATGTATCTTACTTACTGTACAAGGCCAGACATTTCCATTACAGTTAATTTATCGGCAAGATTTAGTTCATCTCCCACAAAAAGACATTAAAATGGGATCAAATATATTTTTCGCTATCTATGAGGAACTGTTGATTTAGGCTTGTATTATCCTAGTGATTCAAAAGAAGTTTTAGTTGGTTATACAGATGCATGTTATTTATCTAATTCTCATAAAGCAAGATCTCAAACAGGATGCATGTTTAAGAATAGAGGAACAACAATTTCATGGATGTCTCAAAAACAAACACTTGTTGCAACTTCCTCAAATCATGTTAAAGTCATTGTACTACATGAAGCTTCTAGATAATATGTATGGCTACTTGTTAGGACCGTGTACGTACGGAGTACTAACGGATGCTGCGTGAGACCAGATCAAATAGCATGGAATTCTATTTGATTGGCGATCCAATCAGTGAGAACAAAAAACCTGATCGATCTAACAATAAAACTGAAAGGATCTCAGATCTAGTTTGATCAATTAGGTTATGATTTGCAGGGGAATAGTGTTAGAATTAGAAGAAATTTAAGCAAGAACAAGAAGAATATTCAATCAAATAGTACGGTTATAGAGAGGGAAAGTTTTCTTCAAAAGAGAATGTTTTCATTCATTCATATGCTTAGGCACTCATACAATTAGGTCATCTTTCCTTTTATAGGAAAAGATGACGTCAGCAGATGTCACTTGATAGTGACATCTAACCATTTACATAAACAACTGAAAATAACTAAAACTACTGAAGATGTTCACAACAGCTGACATCTTCTTACAATAAAAGCTTAAGTGTTAACTAATTCTACAACTACTGAAACTATAACATCTGAAGATTAAGTTCTTTAGACGTTTTACATCCACTAAACTACTGATTACAATCTTCTGAAAACATAAAGATAACTACTGAAAGTAAACCATCATAACTACTTAAGAGTACTCCTTCAGCTATTGTGACAACCTCTGAATACTTGGTCTTCAGACTTTGTCTTCAAACTCTATCTTCAGACTTTGTCTTTAGCTCTTGTCTTCAGACTTTGTCTTCAGCTCTTGTCTTCAGACTTTGTCTTCAGACTTTGTCTTCAGACTTTGTCTTTAGCTGATGTAGTCTTCTTTAGTTATTATGATGTCTGTGGGACTTAAAGGTTTTTCTGATCTGGCTCATTGGTTCTTTTGGTCCAACAAACTCCCCCTGAACCAATGCAGTCAAAA
>BJCO01826557.1:0-14293 GCA_018326465.1 Flaveria floridana | reverse complement strand
GTGGTGAGAATCACCCAAAAAGAGGGTTTTCTAGGTGTAACTCTTGTTACACCTATAGATTGACATGTTATACTTGTAGGATACCTTCAAGAACGTGGAAAGCTCTCCAAGAACAAGGTATTAGTGAGAAGTTTCTGCTACAACAAGAAAAATAGGGTTTTTAGGTGAAAATTGAAGTCAATCTTGAGAAATGACCAAAACCGAACATAGTGAGCTTACACTTGATGTATCTCACGGTTTAGAAGGTGCGGATGGTTGTGAATGGATGAAATCTCCTTGGATGAGGCTGGAGAATCACGAAATAAGGTTGGAACTCTCGGTTTTGCAAGGTTCAAGCTTCAAAACATCACCAAATGGTCACCCTTCTTGCGGTTTGTTGTTGGCCGATGGATGCAAGCTTGTTCTCCACGATTTTTGCTGCTGAAATGGACTTGGAACCGTGGTGTAAGTGTGTGTTTTCTGGAGACAAATATCCGAGTGAGAGAGGAGTGCAAAAGTGAAATGCATGTGTGTTGTATGGGTGATAAAAAGAAGTGGAGTGTTGTGGCAAGCAAGCAATTCTATTGGGGACAAGGGGGGCGGCTGATTTTTGTCACCTTGTGGGGATTTATCATTTAAAATTTTAATTAGGAATTGGTATTATGTAGTGTAAAGTGTGATGTAATGTAGTATTTTAGGTGATTAATTTTTGTTAGTTGATTAAGTGTCTTGTGCATGATAATGCATGCAAGGACCGAAAATTTCAAGTATGTTCAATTAAGACTAAGTGATTTCTACTTAGTGTGACTAATTAATATTCCCGGGCACAAATTTTCTAAAAAGGCAAGACTTAAAATGACTAAATTCACATAAATCACATAGAATCATAAAAATGGTTCAAATAACAAATGGTGATTCTAACATTATTGATATAATTAAATTGTTTCCATTATTAGTACACATAAGATGGGACATGATGCAAATAAATTATGGTTTAGAATTGTGACCTTGGGACCGGTTGTCACAGCAAGTCACAAAGGAACCTTCTAAGGCAATAGAACATGTAACAATAATAATAACAATGCTTTATTAAATAAAGTTAGGATCTAAAACTATTAAATATTTGATAATAAACAAAAATAGATGTTGAAATCTCTTAAAAGTTGAATATTAACATATACATAGTGTAAAAATCTTAGGCGCATGACAACTGTTCAGGCACCTGATCACTGTTGGGTCGCCTGAGACTTAGGCGCATGAGAACTGTTCAGGCACATGAGCATTGTTCAGGCGCATGGGCACTGTTTAGGCGCATGGGCACTGTTCAGGCGCATGAGCACTGTTCAGGCGCATGGGCACTGTTCAGGCGCATGGGCCCTGTTCAGGCGCATGGGCCCTGTTCAGGCGCATGGGCACTGTTCAGGAGCATGACTTAGACAAACGCCTAATTAGAGATGTATCATAAGCCCTTTACTCATCTTAGGATTAAGGAGGGGTTGTTACATTCTCCCACCGTTTAGAAAAATTCGTCCCGAAATTTAGCTTTAGTTAAGTTTCCGTACGGGTGGGTTTAAAGAGGTGCGGGTATTCTCTCCTCATCTCATCTTCACGCTCCCAAGTGAACTCAGGTCCTTGCTTAGAGTTATATCTTACTTTCACCATGGGTATACGACTTCGTCTAAGCTTCTAGACCAGTCGATCGGTAATCTCTGTGGGCTCCTCAACAAAGTTCAACTTGTCATTGATTTTGGCTTCCTTTAATGGCAATTCTATAGTATCGTATAGCAAACACTTCTTCAGAATAGACACATGAAAAGTGTTATGTATGTAGCTTAGCTCCTCAGGTAGTCTGAGCTGGTATGCTACCGGACCAATTCTTGCTAGTATTTCAAATGGTCCAATATATCTTGGGCTTAGCTTGCCCTTCTTGCCAAATCTCACAGCTCCTTTCCACGGTGCGACCTTTAACATTACTTTATCACCCACTTGGAATTCAAGAGGTTTTCGTCTTCTACCAGCATATTTCTTTTGATGATCTCTGGCTGTTCTCAGTCGCTCCTTAATCTTAATTATTTTATCTGTGGTTTCCATTATGATGTTGGGTCCCATCACTTGGCTATCACCAATCTCGTTCCAACTCAAATGTGATCGGCATTTCCTACCATATAGGGCCTCATACGGAGCTCTTAGCATATCTTCCAAGGTGTGAATGGTTCTTTCACTCTGACCGTCAGTTTGTGGGTGGTATGCAGTGCTTAAATCTAGACGGGTTCCTAAAGCCTGCTAGAGTGATTTCAAGAAATAAGAAGTGAAGCGGCTATCACGGTCAGAGATGATTGATAGAGGCACACCATGCCTAGTCACTATTTCATCGATGTACAGTTGAGAAAGTTTTGTCAGGTCGTACTCTTCTGGAATCGGCAAGAAGTGAGCTGATTTAGTTAGCCTATCCACTATTACCCAAATAGCATCATGACCTCTAAAATATCTAGGTAACTTTATAACAAAATCCATCATGACGTTATCCCATTTCCATTCTGGAATTTCGGGCTGTTGCAACGTTCCTGATGGTTTTTGATTTTCTGCTTTTACCATGGCGCAGGTCAGACACTTCCCAACATAAATAACGATTGATTTCTTGATTCCAGGCCACCAGAAAAGTGCCTTTAGATCCGGGTACATTTTGTCGCTTCCGGGGTGAATCGAGTACCTAGATTTGTGGGCTTCGTCGAGGATTACCTCTCTAATTCCCCCGTACTTCGGTACCCACGTTCTCCCTTCATATTTATATATACCATCGTTGCTCATCTCTAATCGCTTCTCCATTCCTGTTAACACCTCCTCTACTAATTTATCTTCCTTTAATGCTTCGCCTTGAGCTTCTTTCAGCCTTGCGATGAGATTTGTGTACACACTCATCCTTAAGGCACGGATGCGAAGAGGTTTTTCTCTTTCTTTCCTGCTCAAGGCATCTGCCACTACATTGGCCTTGCCGGGATGGTAGCAGATTTCGCATTCATAATCATTTAATAGCTCAACACATCTTCTCTGGCGCATGTTTAGCACCTTTTGATACAGAATGTGTTGCAAACTTCTATGGTCAGTGTAGATAATACACTTCGTGCCATAGAGATAATGCCTCGCGCAAACACCACAGCACCAAATTCTAGATCATGCGTTGTGTAGTTCTTCTCATGATCGTTCAGCAGTCTTGATGCATAAGCAATTAACTTGTTGCACTGCATTAGTACGCATCCTAGTCCTTGACGTGAGGCGTCACAATAGACTACAAAATCTTTGACTCCTTCAGGGAGGGCGAGGATAGGTGCACTACACAGTGTCTCCTTGAGCATTTCAAACCCTTCATTTTTCTCTCCTTCCCACACAAAGGTTGTATTCTTCTTAGTCAAAGCAGTCAATAGTTGCACAATGCGCGAGAAGTCCTTGATAAACCTTCTGTAGCATCCGGCCAATCTGAGGAATTGCCTTATTTCGGTGGGGGTTTCAGGAATTTTACAGTTCTTAATAGCCTCAATCTTAGAAGGTTCAACTTGAATCCCATTCTCATTTACCGCATGCCCTAGAAATTGGATCTCTTGCATCCAAAATTCGCATTTGGAGAACTTGGCATATAATTGCTCATTAATTCAAGAATTAGCCTGAGGTGCTTCTTGTGCTCTTCCTTACTACGGGAGTAGATTAGGATGTCATTGATAAATACAATCACAAACTTGTCAAGATATGGGCGGCATACACGGTTCATGAGATCCATAAATACCGCTGGTGCGTTAGTCAGCCCAAAGGGCATGACCAGATACTCATAATATCCATATCTAGTTCTAAAGGCTGTTTTGGGTATGTCTTCGTCTCTTATCTTTAGTTGATGGTACCCTGATCTTAAATCTAACTTGGAAAAATAATTTGCTCCCTGCAGTTGATCAAATAAGTCATCTATTCTCGAAAGAGGGTATCGGTTCTTTATTTTTAGCTTGTTTAGCTCCCTTTAATCAATACACATACGTAGGGTTCCATCCTTCTTCACGAATAATACCAGGGCACCCCATAGAGAAACACTTGGTCGTATAAATCCCTTGTCAAGTAGCTCTTGGATTTGTAGCATTAGTTCCTTCATCTCGGGAGGGGCGAGTCGGTACGGTGCCTTGGCTACTGGTGCAGCACCAGGCAGTAGATCTATCTGGAACTCAACCTGTTGATTTGGAGGGAGTCCCAGTAGGACTTCAGGAAACAATTCCGGATATTCAAAAGCCACTGGAATATCCCTAATCTTCTTCTCCTCTTTAGCCTTCTTCACATAGACTATGAAAGTTGGGCATCCCTTCATAAGACTCTTGGTAGCCTTTAGATGAGATATCATAGGATATAGCGTATTACTTCTTTCACCATGAAAAACTAGCACTTTCCCGTTGCTCAAAGGTATCTTAAGTAAGCGTTCATCACACATGATTTTGACTTTATGCCTAGCCATCCAATCCATACCAACAACCACATTGAATCCTCCTAGTTTAATAGGCATCAAGTTTATCTTAAATGTACTTCCTTCTAGATTTATTAAGCAATCTTTGATGACTTCATTAGTTTCTAAGATGTTACCGTCAGCTAATTCTACAGAAAACGTATCAGTCAGGATGCATGCACTCAAGTCAGTCAAAGGCCTAAAAGTACTAGAGACAAAACTAGCAGTTGCTCCAGTATCAAATAGAAAGGTAGCAGGTTGGTTGTTTATAAGGATCGTACCATTGACCACATAAGGTTATTTACGAGCATCGGCTGCTTCCATCACGAATGCTCGTCCCTTAGACTTTTTGGGTCTGGCATCCTTATATCTCCCCAGCTTAGGACACATATTCCTCATGTGCCCTGGATCTCCACACTCATAGCTTTGTTTATCTGGCGCATACGTACAGTCCTTAATTAAGTGACTGGTTAGCTTGCACCTAAAACAGGGCATCGGGTTACACTCCCCTTGATGGTGCAGTCTGCACTTGTTACAGAAGGGGTTGGTGCCTACATACAACTTCCGTGCCCTTCTTCCCTGATCATCACGTCTAATACCTTCACCTAACCTCTTGCTTGAACCACTGCTGCTACCCATCATCTACTTGACATCAACCCACTTTCTCTTCTTTTCTTCAATTCTTCACTGCTCTATCCATCCAGCCCTAACCAGGTCATCAGCTAAGCTGCTAGCGAGATCCACCGCAGCCTGTAGAGTCGTAAGTCTGGAAGATCGGACCATACCTCTAACTATAGGATTAACCCCCAGATGAAACATGCTACGCCCTTAGATTCTGGTGTCACCAGGTGTGGCACCAGTCGAGACAGGACTAAGAAGTGGTTGGTGTACTCAGTGTATTTAGGACCTTTCATTTCCAGGCTTATAAATTCCGACTCCAGCTTCTCGAGTTGATTGATGGTGCAGTATTTGTTGGTTACCAGTTCCCTGAATTCGGTCCAACTCATTCGGTTAGCAGCGTTTCTTCCCCGAGGCTGAGTAACCGTCTTCCACCATTCTAGAGCTTATCCCTTGAGTGAATGGGATGCGAACCTCACCATGTGGTCCATCTTACACTCACTGATGTCCAGGACAGCTTCCATTTCATCAATCCACCGGTAAGTCTCTATCGCACCCTCGGTGCCATAGAAATCCTTGGGATTGCATGCCATGAAGGTTTTGTAGGAGCATCCATTCTTCAGTGATTCAACTTCTTCATTGTTACCCTCGTCACTCCCGAATCCTTCATTACCACCGGGGTTACTCCGGTCCGCATTGATCTGGGCGATGATGGTCGGAATGGCGTTAGGAATCTATTGTGCTACGAGGTTGGCAATTCTCTCATCATTCTCTTGATTAACATTCTCCCCACAAGGAGTTCCTGGTGGAGCAGGTTGGTTTCCGGTTTGTCTGGCCTCCTCACGGCGGCCTCTAGTAGCTCCTCGTCTTCCAAACCTGGTTCCTCTCCTAGCCGGCATTCTGATAGCATCACAAATAAATTCATTTAGCATCGCATAATTGGTTTCGAGTAGCCCAAGCATCATTTACCCTAATGTATCACGTTCTAGAAGGAGGGAGTGTAATATACACACAACTAATATCTCTAAAAATGTTTCACAAAATGAACTTAAGACAGTTCATCCAAAATGGACACAGGCCAAAATTCCCAACACATAACATGACACATAGCAGTTTAATACAAATAGCTCAGCGAAATTTAACATTCATGGAAATAGTTTCATAGATAGATTGGGTGAATAGTATCAGCAAACATAGTTGAATCAGAGTTATACTCTTACAAGTTGGAAGGTGCCATCACCCCGATAATAATAATAGTAATAGTATCAGATAATAATAGAAATAGTTTCCTTCAACTGTCTAAAAGCTACATAATCCCACTTCCTCTCCACACTCTCACATCCACTTCTTCTTCAGCCATCCTAGCCACCCTGAGTTCTTCTTCCTCTGCTCTTCCTCCAACTGCTGGACCTTATTCGAAGCCATCATGGCCTGAAACTGGGCAGACTGAACGGTCCGAGTGGCGTGCTGGTGTGTCAGCTCGTGACGACGGATGGTCTTCAATATCTTGCTAAAAGTAGGGTCTGATGGACCGAAACCACTAGCCCAACGACTTGAAAAAGAGTAGGGGTCTTCAGCGAGCACACTAGGTCCATCGTACAAGCTACGCCTTGGTGGCATCCAGTACTCGTCGTGAGGAAGGCATCTGGGCAGGGCAAGCATAGGCGGTGCGGGTGCTAGAACTGTCACAGGAGGAGGTGGAGGAGGAGGCATCCTAAAAGAGACCGAGGATCTGGGTCTAGCACTCTTCCTAGGTCGAGTGATAACACGGGCTCCCCTATTCCTAATAGATGGGATAGGTGAGTGGGTAGGTGCTACGACGTGTGGTGAGTTGGAGCGTGTTCAACTCCTGGATGGAGATGTCGAGGAGGAGTCCTCTGACGGCACAATGTCATCAGATGTCGCGGATACCCAGCCGGAATGTCCATATTTTCCCAGGTATGCCTCGTACTCAGTCTGGGGTTTAGCCCTCCTGAGAGTCCTAACGGGAGCAGTCTAATCAATAGGGTGCGCAGGTGCCTTTCCTCTGTCAGCCATAATCTGGTTATCCTGTAAAACTTATCATGAGTAATTTTGTTTCTCATAGCTCATGATCATAATAATAGTACTAGTAGTAGTAGTGATGGTCGTAGTATCATATAGCAGTAGTATCAAGTAGTAATAGTATCAGTAAGAAGTGGTGTCAATAATTGGTAGTATTATCGAGCAGTAACAAACATGAAAGTCCAAAAAAATTATTTTTAGACCGTGTTAAGAAAATCTCATAAGCCATTTAATCCAAAGTTTCACACCTTTGGGATTCGTGCTTGAATTCACGCATCCGATAAATGCATGATTACATTGATCAAGTGTAATCGTCAATTTATCCAACCCGCTTACCCATACATTCACCCAAGCAAGGACAGTCCTAAGGTATCAGGGTTGTAGCCTAGGGTCTACTAAGATATTCCTGACTTCTCTACAACCTGTGGCTCTGATACCAATCTGTCACACCTCGGGCCCAAGGAGGGTGGGATGTCACAGACTAGCAAGAAATATGGCAGCGGAAACAAACTATCATAAGAGCACACAAGTAGAGAAATCACATAGCATTACATTAACTTGAATAAAATCCAGGACCAAACAGCTTAGCCCGGTTACATCGAATTGTTTCATCATTAAAAGTACATAATTTGAAACATCAGCCAATACAAATTGTTCAAAAGTTTAAGTCTAAATGATCTAAAGCCACGAGGTCAAGGTACTAGGTTATCCAATAGTCTCTCGAGTCCAGCAAGACATCCATCAAGGGTTACCTGAAACATGGTCAAAGAGTTTTGTGTCAACTAAAAAGTTGGTGAGTTCAAGCGTTTAAAGTTTCAAAAACAAAACGGACTCTTAAAGTCCACATCTTAAAGTTTTAGCATCAATTATCACTGTTGTGGGGTCACAATCAACCGTGCACTCAGTCCCGGCTAGCCTCTTCTAAAGTTAAGTTATACCGGTTAACCCCGAAGGGAGAACTGAGCCTCAAAACAGTGTACCATACCTGCCGGATGGTTCACCATAGTATCTTATAAAAACCTGTCACATGCCACATACGATCCCTCAGGATCTCAGTGGGGTACACTTCCTATAAGGAAGGCACTGTGTGTGGGGGATTCCCCAAGTAGATCTACCCATATAAAACAAGCGTTTCACCAAAGATTTAATGATCGTGATACATGTATAAGCAGGTATCAACATTATCCACAACATATAAGCTTCATAATATAGCACAGTAATAGTTTTGGTTTAAATAGAGCATGCTTCATCCCAAAACAATAGTAAAAAGGGAGACACTAGAACTCACCTTAGAATCAATCAACGGTTCCCTTAAGCACAAAGAAAATCCAAGTCCTAGCACCTTATTATTAGAATATATGTAGTAAGATATATATATTCTTAGACTATGGAAAGTGTGACTAGGTGTGTTTTATGGTCACAAGCTCCTTTAGTTTCTTTTCTTATGAGTTTGCATCAAAAAGTTTCCTTTCTAGGAAAGTTAGGGTGTTCAACACATGAATGATAAGATACACATTTCTTATGAATTTGTTAATGTTTCCATAAGTTTAATAAGTGTTCTTGGTCATACGTTAACTGAAATTTTTGGTCATATTACGGATTTTACACTTTGGTCCCTCAAGTTCCCAAAATTTACAATTTCTACCCTAAGGTTTGTTCTCTTTGCAATTCATGACCCAATATAACCCTTATTAATTTCTAAAGGTTTTTATACATTATTTGTACCTATTAAACCCCAAATTTCCATAATTAAGTTGGTGGAGTTTAAAACACAAATTTTTAATTACCGGTTACAGTAAAACCGACAAATTCAACGTGTAGTTTTATATCCTTTAATTTAAAACCATGAGCCTCAAATGTTACTTTTAAGGACTCCTTTTAAGCCTATAATATGTTTAAAAGGTGTTTTTGAGCTATTACGAGTAAAAAGCTTCGTCTTTAAAATAACCCGTTTAAAGCGCGTTTTTACCCGGAACCGACACTCTAATCCACTTTCTTTCAATCTTTCCACCAAACTATCACTTTGAGGTCTTCTAACTTACTGAAATAACATAGATTTATAGGTCTTAGGCTTGTTACACTATTTTTAAAATTTAATCCAAAAATCTCCCAATTTAAGCTTATTTTTGTTATATAAATTACATATCAAGCCAAAAAATCACCAAATTCGGTTTTTAACACTAAAATAATTATTTTAGGGCCTGGAATTTATAAAACTTGCAACTTGTTAAATTTTGGCCATTTTGAGAATTTCACCACCTTTAGGGTTTTTAATTTCACCCATTAAATCCATAATACCATACCATTATACCCATTCAACATCTATCATGAATTTTTATAAAATTATTATCACCATACTACTAGAATAACATATTCTCTTGGATTTGTGCATAACTAGTATCATTCTTGCATTTTAGAGGATGTTTCACATCATTTGCACATGTGTAATCATCATAGTTCGAGCATAAACGTTACCAACCCTTTTTTGTAACTTTTAATTCAGATTGTAATGATGTTAATAAACTGTTTTAGAGCATGTTTTAACATTGGTTGAAGGGATTTTCAAAGCAAGTGGTTTATTGGTGCTAAAATTCATGAAAAAGAGGGTTTTCGGGTGAAATCTTATGATTTACCCATTGGTTCACGTTCTTTCTTTAAAGTATACCTTGACTGAAGTTATGAGTCTCCCAAGAACTAGAATATTGCAGCAAGTTTCTGTTGGAACAAGAAAAGTAGGATTTTTGATAGTTAAGAGGGGTAGAACTCAAGAAATAGCTTCATTCGAGTATAATGATGCTTACCCTTCAGGTGTTCTTCGTTTTTGGGAAGATTTGAAGGGTAGGGAAGCTGTTGATTCACGAACTAGGGCTGGAGTTCCTTGTTCTTTCATGTTCTTGCACAAAAGTTTACCAAATGGCACTTTTTAGCTTGTTTCGGGCTTGGTTGATGATGGAATGATGTTGTTCTTTGAAAACCTTGCTAAGATGAAGATGAAAATTCAGAGAATATGGGAAATATGGCTGGAATTCATGAAGAGGGAGAGTGGAAGAATGAAGGTGAAGTGTGGGTTGCATGTTATGGGGAAGAGAAAGAAGTGGGTGGAGTGTGGAAGTGGTCTTTGGTGGAACCAAGGGAAAAAGGTGATTGGGGAAGAGGGGAGGCAGGTTTGTGGAGTGGTGTGGGTGCGTTTTTACTTTTATAAAATTTGTATTTAAAAGTTGTAGGTGATTCTTAGTATTAATAATGTTACAAGTATTAATTTAGGTTCTTATATGTATATGTATAGACATGGCCGAGAGTGTGTAGGCACACACACTTATGTATTCGTTTTTGTATTTTAAAGGTCTAGGATTAGAGTTTACTTTCTATTTATTTACTTAAGAGGTTGAACACGTTAGAAGAATTTTCAAGTTCAAGACGTAACGCGGTGATGGCTATCCGCATTGACATATGTGGCTCGAAGCTTGTTCATCCGCATTATCAAATGCGGATGCTTTAGGGAGAATTGTAGGTGACTTGTTTATTCGTATTACTAAATGCAGACAGTCCTAAGAAGGAATGCGGATGGTGACTCCCACATCCGCATTAACAAATGCGAGTGAATAACTTAAATGTATGTTAGCCATTTGCGTTTTCAAAAATTTCTTAATAATTTCTAGACTAAGGCAAGTCACAAAGGAACCTTCTAAGGCAAAGGAACCTTCTAAGGCAATAGAACATGTAACAATAAAATAGCAATGCTTTATTAAATAAAGTTAGGATCTAAAATTATCAAATATTTGATAATAAACGAAAATAGATGATGAAATCTCTCAAAAGTTGAATTTTAACATATACATAATGTAAAAATCTTAGGCGCATGACAATTGTTCAAGATCACTGTTGGGTCGCCTAAGACTTAGGAGCTTGACAACTGTTCAGGCACATGAGTACTGTTCCGGCGCATGAGCATTGTTCAGCCGCATGGGCACTGTTCAGGCGCATTACTTAGAAAAACGCCTACTTAGAGATGTATCATAAGCCCTTTACTCACCTTAGGATTAAGGAGGGGTTGTTACACCTTCCTTGACTCCTTCTTTCTTAACATTGCTTGCATAGTGTGTACTTGCAGGATTGTAGTAACAATTTTTAGCCAAGTGGTTATGCAGACCATTAGCTTTGATGGGGCATGAGGGTTGTTATTTCTTGTACTTCTTGTCTTCTTCAACACCCTTTCCCTTTAACTTTTGATTCTTCAGCTGGACAGGAGTACTGGTGCTACACTACTTTCCTGAATCAGAGTTTCCAGCCACTTGGAATCCAGCTGAAGTGAATACACTCTTTTGCCTTGTGTCCATTTTCATCTTACACTCAGCCACCTTCTTAGCAGTTTTCTTAGCTACCTTGATCTTGTTCTTTCTATCTTTGGTGGTCAGAGGTTCATCCTCAGATATGTGGATGAGGTTTTCTACCCTATCCTTGACTGTGGTGGACACCATTATTACACCACTTCTTGCTCATTGGATAGTGGGTCAATAGTTAGAACCTCTTGCTCATTAGTACCACATCTTGGCTGTCTTATAGACATATAAGAGTGTGATGGAGCAATTTAATTAGTTCCCAACCCACCTTTATGTTGATAGCATATCTTTGAGTTGGAGGATGATGCAAGAATGGTGTTGAAGTTATGCTTTTGAATAGCATACTTCTTTGCTTTAGCCATAGCTATGACTAGCTGGGCTTGAGCCTCAGTTAACTTAGAGACTAAGTCTTTTATTTGGCCCTGTAGTTTAAGTGTTCATGTTTTAAAGAGGATATAGTATTCTCTAACTCTATATTTTTTAATTTATAGTCAGATTTTGGTCTCTTAAAATCAGATTTTACTATGTTTAAGGACTTAATATCAGACTTAATTTCCATGTTATAGTCCTGATACATTTTAACAATAGCTATACAGGCTGGAGTACAGAGATGTTCATATACCTTGGTATCATCAGATCTAGCCATGAGAGCTTGAGTAGGTGTGACATCTTGCACCATGAATCTCCGATCAACCTCTTAAGCAACTGCTGTAGTTTGCTGCTCAGTTGGCTTGCTTGCAGCCTTTGGGGTAGCGTGATGTAGTGAGGCTTGAGCTGCTACAGAATTAGATCTAGGTGCTTTGAATTCCCTTGCAAAATGACCAAGTTGGTTACAGTTGTAACATTTGGCTTTTGACTTATCAAACCCAAACTTGCTATTAGTTGGGTTCTGGGGAAATTTCCTTCCAGTTCTCTTAAAGAATTTCTTTCCTCTATAGGTTAAAAGAGCCATCTGTTGGACAATGTCCATGTATTATACATCATCTAGGCTAAACCACTCTAGATCATCAAAATAGAATTGAAAATCTCTAGGGTGTGCATTTCCTCAAACAAAAGCACAACTATACTGTAAAGGACTTTGTTGAGCTTGTTGAGACCTTGGTGTCTAAGGAAATGTGATGTAGGGTCCAGATGAGTATGATAGCTGTTGATTGTAATTTAGGTAAACATGGGGCTGGGGAGTTATTGAGCTTTCAGCAACATGTAGAACATTGCTGACATGAAGGTTTGAGTTTCTGTTCATCTGATGGCCTTTCTGAGTCTCCGTCATAATACGGTAACCATTGAGGATCCCATATAGTTCAGTCATGGTAAGTGTGTTCAGATTCTCAGTTCTTTTTATAAAGACACAATAGAAAGTCCATTCTTGAGGAAGTCCACTTATGAGCTTTCTGACTATTTCTCTCTTTGCAAGAGTCACTTCCATAGACTGAAGAGATGTGATTAAGTCCATGTACCTGAAGTATTGTTGACTCAAGGTCTCACCATCAATATAAGTGAAGTTTTCAAACTTCTGCTTCAGTACATCTTTCTTCGACTCTTTGGATTCTAAGGAACCAGAGTACATCAATGTCAAAGCATCAAAGAGTTATTTGGTTGTCGTGCAGTGCTCAAATCCTACCATTATGGAGTTTGGTATAGCAGTGAGCAATGCAGTCATTGCTTTGGAATCGATGTCCAACCTCTTGAAATCTTCATCAGAGTACACTTCAACATGTTTTTCAATCATGACACCATAATCAGTTGGTGATGCCACCTTTGGCTTGTATGGACCATGAGTGACAGACCTCCACATCCGGCTGTCCTAATACTTGATGTAGCCTTCAATACATTGATACTAGCATCTAAAATGACCAGGAGTGATAATAGGAGCTTTAGTCATGGTTCCCATCTTTGTTTCAGAGTATTTCCGATTAAGAGCCATTTGAGTAGAGTTATGCGGAAACAAGGGTGATTTAGGATGATTAGATCTCACAATCAAGAGCCTGGAAGCTCTTATGCCAATTGCAGGATCGATGCTTGTGACATCTGTCACCTCAAGGTCCGTCATTTAACGTGAAATTTCGTTAACGATCCTTAGAGCATTCATTTTTCATCTCCATAGATTATTCATGAGGACATCATGCCTGATTTGTTTTCCGTTTCAGTGGTGTTATCAATACTTACAATCATATCATCCAAAACGCTCATGAATATCACAACCGACATCACTAATTATATTATGTCATATAATATAAACATCATAAACAACCCCATATCTAAGATACAAACAACATTAAACACATCCTTATAATTAGTATAACGCGCGTATCTACGTCGTTATCAACCGAAACAAGTTTGGGGACTCGGGGGCTAAGTGTAGGGACTAAACTTGACAAATTGCCAAACTAGACTGGGTATAAATACCCTACACCAGCCTTTAGTCTTCATATTCTCCTTCTTCTTCTTCTTCCTTCTTCTCCACTTTCTCTCTCGATTACCATTGATTGAGTCCTCCTACAACAACATCTATCATACAAGCATTGGATGGGCACCATTTGAAGCATTGTACGGGAGGAAATGTAGATCCCCAGTTTGTTGGGCTGAGATTGGTAAAAGCCAACTTATAGGCCCAGAGATCATTCAAGAAACGACTGACAAGATTTTCCAAATCAAAGACAGACTAAAAGCTTCAAGAGATCGCCAAAAGAGCTATGCCGACAACCGTCAGAAGCCTCTAGAATTCAATGTTGGAGATCACGTTTTACTCAAAGTCTCTCCCTTGAAAGGGATTGTATGATTTGGAAAGAAAGGGAAGTTAGCCCCTCGATAATTAGGACCATTCGAGATTACAGAAAGA
>BJCO01826551.1:0-15410 GCA_018326465.1 Flaveria floridana | reverse complement strand
TGGTAGCAACATAAGCTTGTTGAACATTCTGTGGAGCTGGAGTTTGAGGGATTTGTTGATGAATGATGGGGGAATAATGTTGAACAGTTGGAATTTGAACTTGTTGGTTCATAACTGGTTGAATTTCAGGAGATGCTGAACTTCCTGTTTGCTGTTGCTGACACATCTGAGTGTAACTGACATAGTAATTAGGATTACTAGCCATTTTAGCATATAGAGCAGTTGCTTCAGCACCCAAAGAACTTAAATGGTTTGCAGCTCTCTATTTATCATCCATTTCATAAGACTTGATAGTGGATATTAAATCAGTCTGAGGTAGTGTGTACAAGTCTTTAGTTCTTTTGATCAGAGTACAGTTGTGATTCCAACTGTAAGGAAGTGAATTCAGCAGTTTCTTGTTAACCATGATTGGTTCTAGTGTTATTCTAGCACTTTTCATCTTAATAACCAGTTTCACAAATCTAGCTATCTGAACATCCAGCAGCTCTTCCACAACATGATTGAACATATTAAACTCTTGATTCAGCATGTCTTTCTTACTTTCCCTCATATCTTTGTTTCCCATGATTTGAGTTTCCAAAGCACCCCACAAAACTTTTGCTCCTCTGAATTCTTTAAATTTATGAGAGATCTCAGTGGTTAAAGCCATAGTGATAGCTATATAAGCCTTGTCATCTAGCTTAAATCTCTTCATATCATCCTCATCCCATAAATATTCAGGCTTCTTAACCATCTCCCATTTGTCATTCTTGTACAATGGGATAAAAGGACCATACTTAATTGACCTCAACATTTTAGGTTCAGTATAAATAACATGATTCTCAAACCTATAAGCCCAATCAGCATAATCATCCTCACTGAGAAGTCTAGGTGGCTTGTTCCCGGTGCCGATTTCAGTGTCTAAATGAAGAGATGCAGTAAGATGCTTCAAGTTTGGTGTTGATGAAGACATGTTGTTGAAGTAAACTAATTTTCTTCCAAACAAAATTTACGTGCGAAAACCCAAACAGCGCGACAACTACTTTCGCGCGAAAATCAAAATCGTGCGAGATCCCAATTCTTCAATCAAGCGAAATCGCGTGAAAAGCACAATAACTGTCTGCGCGTAAAGTATGTTTTCGCGTGCGAAAAACCAGAAACTTTCACACACAAACAGCTTGTCAAGTGTGAATTTTAACAACTTTTCACCTCAGATTCACTGATTAGTTCCACTTTGGTTCATTTTAGTTCAATTTTATCAATTTTCATTCACGTTTGAGTTCAAATTTGATTAAAATTCAATCAAATTTTACAAATTCAGTCCAAATAATCAGTATCTTCGAATTTTCAACAGCACAACAACACCAAATGGAAATCTCAAGTAACCAAATGCATGAACAACATGAAGAACGTTTTAAATCACTCAAAAGCTTATTCTAATCTTGGTTCTAGAGCCAAATGCTCTGATACCAATTGTAAAACTCAAAAATCTTCAAGAATAATCAACCAAGATCTCAATCTCAAGAATGCGGATTGTAATTGAGATTGGAAGAAGAAACAAGAGTTCAAAACATAATATGCATTCAATTGATAATCAAAACGATTACAATATTGTGCGAATGCACAGAGAAATTATGAGCGAAAATTAGAACTGGAGAACTTAAGAACTTCCTGTACAAAAACGAAAAACAAACTATTTATACTAAACAACTAGTTTTCGCGTGACTAAGCTTGTCGCGCGGATGCTCTTTTCGCGCGACCTCTCTGTTTCACGTGACATCTCCATTTCGCGCGACTGATCTTGAGCAAATTATCTTTATTCAGCTTTAATTATTTTGCCGAGCCTTTGATAGTCTTCTACAGTATAATATCAGAATAATCATCAATAGGTTTAATTTGTATAAAATCTCTAAGCTTATTTATTTAACTAAACACCTAACACATGTTTTATTAATCTATTAACATTCCTTAATTATCTCTAAATTTTTTTAGAAGAATACCTTAAACAATATTTGCATTTGTTACATTGAGAAATACGTTTTTAAGAGGTTTCATTTGATGATGTAGTGAATATTTTTTAAGAGATGAAGACACATAAACAACAACTATAAAATAAAATGTCTTTTACTTTCTAATAAAATCGTATCTTTGTCAAATGTCTTATAATGTGATTGTAATTTGTTTTTGTGACCTGACCCGATCCAAACCAAAAATTCTAGCATCCAGTTGAGATATACACGTCTATTCGAAAACTGAAAAACCAACCTCGGAGAAAAAAATTTCTGGATCCGCCCCTGCGCGCCGGTAGGAATATTTGGTAATAATTACCATTAAACATACGAATAAATAATTCCAATAATCATTGTTATTAAAAATAAAAGTGGAAGTATACTTTTTAAAAAGAGTCTTAAACACAAGTGCTATTTTTTATTTTTAGAATACGAAATATTTGCTTAGGAGTATAAAAGAAGTTAGGTTAGAGTGAAGTCTCTTCATAGGATTTTTAGGGTTAGGGTTAGGGTTAGGGATAGAGTTGGCATTTAATAAGTTGTCCACTCAAATACAAGAGAAGAAAATGATTTCATTGGTTTTATACGAACCAAGAATCCGTACTCGGATAATGAAACGGGTTCTCTACACCCACGTCACTGCTCCGTTTTTGTCCCCTGGGTATCCGGATAAAATTTTTGCTTTTCATTTATTGATGCATTCTTAGTTAATTTAAGGTATCACCTTAAAATTATAAATTAACATTTTAAATTTTTATACGAGTTGTATAACCCCATGGGACATATAACCTATCTGATAGTCATCTTAATTTTTCCTCGTAGTCGGTATTGAAATTTGCTATACACGTCGTATAGCCTATATGTGTTATAGAGGGCTATATGCGGAGTATAGCTCTTTGACAGCATCAATGAATTTTTCTCGTTTTCAGTGTCTTCGATCATATACGTCGTGTATATGATGTCATATGAGTCGTATAGAGGAGTATCAATTTATAATGGGGTCTGTCTGTATATTAGGATCCATAATTTAATACACATATGTTAACCCCCCAAACAAACTAATTAATTTGTTTTATGTGTAATCTTTCATGATTTCGACTATCACTGAATGTTTAGGTTCATGAAATAAAAACGTTTGAAGGTTATCCTATTATCCATATTTGACTTCAATAGATTTGGTGGGTGTGAGGGGCTAATAGTGATTATAGTTCACGATGGTAGTGGAGGGTAGACAGGTGTTCTGTGGTGAGATACGACTACGACTTTTGATGGTGTGGTAGAAGGTAGTGATGACGACGAAAAAAAGGGTGCTACTGGTGGTGGCTCGATGTAGACAAAAGGGGGTGGAACCAACACTGAGGTGAATGTAGTGAAGGTGGTATTCTTATATATTGTAGCCTAATGACCTGTGTGTTACATAGATAAAAAAAATTAGATATAAAACATATTAATTAATAATTAATAGTATTTGATTTATAAGAATATGAACATTAAATAAATAGGTTAAGAAGTAAATTGCATATGACATAATTAAAAGCCATAAAAAATATAATTATTATTTACAGATCTATAAAAAAAGATTATCATTACTATCAAATATAACTCAAAAACCTTATATATAAACACACACAATACATATAAATCTATACACAAACACGATACATATACATCTATACACATACATTCTATTCTATTTCATGATTGCTATTAGGAAAAAAATTAAAAAGGAAATGTTTTTTTTTTAATTAAGCTTTTAATTTTTATAGTGATTTATGACTTAACATGTTAAATGAAATAATACAAATATTAAAACATTAAAAATCTTCCTTTTATTTATATTAATATTATTGTTGAGTTATATAAGTTGAAAATAAACATAATTCGATGTAATAAATTAGATAAAAGTTTTGAATATTGGCTACATAAAAAGAATGAATACAAAAGATAACATTGAACTTACATGAAAATAACTAAATCATTAAATATATATCGCTTAAACAAAAGAATGAAAATTTTGTGAAAGAAAATAAAACCCCGAAAAGTAAAGGTAATTTTTATGTGTTATTTTAAATGCTTAGTACGCGTTAATTGAATGAATATTTATTGTATGTATACTTATGTTATGAACATGTAAAGATCAAAGTAAATACACTATTAAAACATAAGATTAATAAAATATCATAACAAAATATCATAACAAAATACTTTAGGGTAGGGTTATATAGTAAAAATAATATTTAATCTAAAAAACTAAGAAGGATTGTATACTTGACTATTGTTCTTTTATTGTTTTAAAAAGAATGACATTTTGGTCATTACATTAAATATATTAGATCGTTCATTATATTAAATTTCAAGTCATTGTGTCATATATTTTACATAATTTGTTATATTTATTTATCATTGTGTTTTACCTTTTAGATCATTTTTATTTTTGTCATTGCTTCTATAGATTCTATAGAATTATTATTATTATGTTTTACAATTAAAAGTGCACAATTATATATTTTCATCAATGTACTTTTCAAAATTGATGGTGTTGATGATAACATAATGTGTTATTTTTGTCTTATATTTTTAGATTATATAAACTTGTTGTTATCTATCATTATATTTTACAATTAGAAGTAGACAATAATATTATTTCACAAATATAATTTTCAAAACTCAAAGTGTTCAAAATAACACAATAATGATAAAAAATAAAATAAAATTTTATGTTATTTTGTCATTGTTTTTAATGTATTAGATTAGTTAGTTGTTAATTTATTATTGTGTTTTACATATTAGATATACATAACAATATTGTTATTTGATCATTATATATTTTTTTAATTCATCATTTCAGAAAAACATAATAGTTTTAAGAAAAAACACAATAACTAATAAAAAGACATAACAAGCTCCACTAAAGACACAATGACAAAATACGAGCGTATAAACATAAAAAACATTTGCTTTTTATATAACAATACTCTACCTGCTTTAAAGTTAAAAAATTGCTCATTTTTGTGGTGTAGTGTTTATAAAAAAATATGTCGAACATAAAAGTTATCAACGTTTAAAAAAATGGGAGAACTTGTAAAAATTCAACAAAAGTGTTATTTCTAAAATACCATCTAATTAATTTTTCTCTATAATTTGATCTTAAAAATTAATTAAAAATATTGATAGTTGAGATTATTTCTTACATTTTTTAGTTTTAAAATACGTTTTATTTTAACGTTTCCTAATTCTTTAACGTAAAGTAACAATGTAACATGCTAGCTTAACTTGTAGCGTGATTGTCATAAGATTACGCTTGGAAAAACTAATATCTAAAACATGCTAATTAGTTCAAAATTACAAAATTGCTATAGTATTAGTTTAAAATCATATTGTATATATATTACGGATTTAAAATGTAAATGTAAATGTAAATATAACTAGTTCAATGTGTAACGCTTCTATTTCTAGAAAATAAATTAGGATAAAGTCTAGGAATTTAAATTATTGTTTTCATATTCACATAATTACGATATGTAAAGTTTGAATGAAAATAAATCAAATTTTATAAGCTTACAGTTATGCTTTTTAAACAAAGTATGAGGAAATCTAGGACGTTGTTCTTTCTACGTTGATTTTTTATTATTATTTCAAACTTAACACTCACAAAATTAAATCAATATTTGAAAATAAAGAAGATTTTGCCAAATCACAGAATTTGTTTAAAAGTTTTGACATATGGTAATTGTGGCTTAATACGTTCAAAGATTTAGGCCGAATTGCATCAATTTGTTAATTAGAAATGTAAATCCCATTTCACACAAATAATCATCAAATTTTGATTCTTTATTTTAAATTTTGAATTATTAATATTGTTAGACAAGCGATCAAAAGTCCATATGAAATATCAAGAAGTCTTAGAGCATATTCTTAGACTTGTATAATATATTATACGAAATAACATGATTCTTTAAAAAGTAATTTAGTTTCCACTTCCCATTAATTTATTTGTTTAGTTATTCATGATTGCTTTAATCTAGATATAAGAAGTTTTTCTTAGCGAGAATAATCTTCTCCTGTTATATAATGTTAGAAACCTTCAAATTTCAATATCTATGTTGATCTTTTGGTCTATATCCAAAATATATTTACACTGTGATACCCCCTCCATGAAAGTATATAAACCGACAAAATTACTAACAAAAACTGTATATATCATTAAAAGTCTGACTTGAGACTCATCTTGACATATTAGTTATTCTACATCAGAGGATAAACGATGATATGCATGTGATCAATGACCAACACTTTAATCTTTGATAGCATTGCAAGTTTTAAAAATAAAATAATGACTTAATGACTGCATGATCATGTTTCAATGACCAGATGACTACTAATCTATGTCAATATCGACTTTTATCATGCATTATCATCAGCCATCTTAACCACGAATCATATACGCTTCTGTCATACACTCATACCCTGAACTGTTATTTACTTGTTGTAAATAGTCATTTTACAAACAGTAGTTCACCATTTGTAAAAAAAATAGATTAGATTGAGGCTACTGTATGAAACTCAGTCTCCTTAACCATCACTAATAAGGTCACCTTCTCTGCCAATGCCAGCACCTATACATTTGTGGTATCATGACATTGTGACCAAATATGTCAGTGAAGGGTTTGTCAATCATGTGATATGTGAACCTGAAAAAGCAAAGGTATCTCATGAGTTATAAAAAATTATAACTTCATGTAATATTAATCGAGTTTTAAAATTATTTTAATTAGATTATTTAAATTTAAAAAGTATTACAATTAAATCACTCAGTTTTTATGTTTTCTTTAAATTAAAGGTCTTAATACGTTTCAGCTTTTATGTTTTCTCTAAATTAAAGGTCTTAATACGTTTTTTTAGCATGTTTTTCTTTTTGTTTCAATTAGTAAGTATATTTTTCTATTTTATGATGCGCACGGGACGTGGTGATTTGGATTTACGTATTTTTATTTACTTTTATAATATAATTAACATGTTTTTTTAGTTTTTTAAAATATAACTAGTTTATACATCCGTGCGCGTTGCAAGTCGTAAGATAACTATTGGGCTCAGAAGGAATGTTCGGGTGCGGCTGCCGACCGTCAAGGGTAGCCTCGCCAAAGCAACCAATACCACTCCACCAATATCATCACAACCCTAAAACGAAAACAACAGTAGTGAGCAACAACGGGCCGTCTTCATCGACAGGAGTAGAAACAACTAATCAATCAATCAAAGGAAACCGAAAATAGTAACATGGAATCACTAGAGAACATGAAACCAACAATAAGAGTCAGACGATGTTTTTCTCATCATCGATCATCCCCGGTACCAAAGGAGCAGACAGGCATTGCCAACGGGGTAACCATACAACTAAATTGGAGCACAAAACAACCGACATACAACCACCAATCAAACCATAACGCTAGCGACACTACAGGTGAAGAGACGGTGGCCTAGCTGAGCGGCCACCGCCGCGGACGTCGCCGACACCACAGACAATAATAGCATGCACTGATTTACACTATACTACAGGAACCGTCGAACATAAGAGACGACAGCCAAGCTGGAGTGGCGACTGCCTCTGTCGTATCCGACAACACCAAACATCGATGAACCGACCTAAACGGCCGCATGGGAGGCATGCAGGCGGCAGCCACGCCGTAGCGGCTACCGCCGCCACCGTCACCGGCCACACGAAATACAGAGCTCCTCTCTCTCACACAGAACCGTCAGTCCCAACCTCAACAGATCTGAGCGGCGACCACAGCGGCCCGATGGGTCTCCCCGCTCCTCAAACCATTGAAACCTGTGCAACTTTTCCCGCTTATCTCTCATATTAAATAACATATTAATTACTAATAATATTATCTATTTATTTTTATATTATATAATTAGTTTTTCTAATAGATTAAGAAAGAGAATTATTTTATTAATGTTATTTCTATAGAGATGGTTTTTATAAAAGGAATTTTTTCTAAAAAATAAAACTATTTTTATGGATTATTTTAAAATTGGTTTTTTTAAAGTAAAGTTATTATAAAACAAAATAATTAAAATAAGGAGTTATAGTAAGAAAATTTTTTAAAATGAAAAATTTTTAAAACGTTATTTTAAAATAAAATATTTAAGTTATCTTTCAAAAAAACAAAAAAAAGTTAAAAAATTTCATATTATTGTTTTATTATTTATAGTTATTACTCATACATAGTTTCAATCATATCATGTTTTAATCTATCGTTTTATAGTTAATATTTTTTATTCTATTTACTATTTTATTTATTTATTCAAAACGTGTAATATACGGTTTTACTAAGCTAGTTACATATATTGGAATTTTCGAGCCATATAAGGTATCGAGCCCTCAGCGCTTGAGAGGACCCCAGGCTTCTGTGATAGGCTTCGAGTTCCTGAATCTACTAGGCAACTAAGTATTTATTTCTTGATTCAAAATAATTCGATTATTACTCGATTTAATAGTTTAGTAATTCAATTTGGGCGAAATATGCACAGGTGACATAATTAAAAAACTTTTAAAACTTGATTACTATTATGTAAAAACACACTACAAGACGTATATTAGTTGTTATAAAATTCAACTAAATGTATTTACATGCAATGTTTTTAAAACCGTAGCGGACAGTGAACCGGACTCCTTACTCGTCCGCTAGTCGGACCGGTTCAACCGGTCGGCCCGTGTATAAGAATTGGATAAAATTATAATTATTTTTTATAAATATATGTAAAAATTACAAAAAAATAAAAAAAATTATATAAAAAACCGGTTCAACCGGTCCGGTTCCTGGTTCAACCGGTCCGGTTCCCGGTCCGACCGCCGGTTCGACCGGTTCAACCGGTCTGACCACTGATTCAATGTTAAAACGATTTTAATCACCGAACCGGACCGGTTGGAGTCTGGTTCCCGATCCAACCGGTCGGACCGGCCGGTTCGGTCAGGTTTTCAAAACCATGTTTACATGTAATGATCCGAGTTATATATGGGGATTAGTCTTGTGCGTTGCGGCGACTCGATTTTTATATATGTAATATTGTTCCGTCTTGTTTATGTAACTTCTATTGATGCTTTAAGGTTTCATGTGTTAATTATAACTATGAGCGTTTCTATGGGCATGTTTGGGATTGCTTTTAAAAATTAACTTATTGACTTTTTAAATAAGTTAATAAGTTAGTATGGAGTGACTTATTAATTTATCCCCTCATAATAATCACATTGCAAACACTATAAGGGGGTGTTTGGGATTGCTTTTGAAAACAACTTTTTG
This sequence comes from Flaveria floridana, assembly GCA_018326465.1. Lineage (NCBI taxonomy): Eukaryota > Viridiplantae > Streptophyta > Magnoliopsida > Asterales > Asteraceae > Flaveria > Flaveria floridana. The sequence continues at coordinate 6,118 of BJCO01826551.1, read as the reverse complement.
ACTTATTGATTTTTTCAATAAGTTAATAAGTTAGTATGGAGTGACTTATTAACTTATTTCTCTCACAATCATAATATTCCCAAACACTATAAAATAACTTTTTAACTTTTCAAAAGTTAATAAGTTAAAAAGTCAGTAAAAAAAGCACTCCCAAACACCCACTAAAATTAATTTTTAATTTTTTAAAAGCTAAAAAGTTAAAAGTTAACTTTTCAAATTGAAAACGTGAGTTTTAATAATATTTTAAGGTAAACATGGTGCTTCGTGACCGCTGCGCTTCTGGAAGCTCAGCTCAGGAGGATGGCTGGAATAAGGTGCATCATAGAAAGAAAAAACAGTCAACATACTTTGAACGTATCTCTTCCGATCCTACAGTGACATCATTCTATGTTTCAAACATCCCGGACGGAGTCTCGAACAACAAGTTGTGGAGGCTGTTTGAAGGCTTTGGTACTATCTGTGATTCCTTCGTGTCGAGCAGAAAGGATAAAAGTAGGAATGGATTCGGATTCATAAAATTCAAGGGGATATCGAATCCGCATGATTTCGAGTCTTCTTTAGCATCGGTTAAATGTAATGGCGCCGTTCTTAGTGTGAATCTGGCTAAGTTCGATAGAAACCGTAATCCAATCAAGCATTCGTCTTCTCCTTTGAAGTCGTCAAGAAGACCCGAAGGGGGAGGTGATCCTCGCCAGACCTCTGGGGTGCAGAAAATATACTCACCGTATGTCGGTGCCACATCGTATCGGGACGTTTGCATGGGTCAATCTAGATCTATTCAGGTGCCCCCTGTTCACAACCCTTATCTACATAGTGTCCGTGGACGTTCGGTGCTAGTTGAGGCGGCATCTTTCGAGGCTGTTAATGGGATCAATCAAGTTCTTACTTCTGAAGGTTTTTTGAATTCTGCTATTTCATACGTGGGCGGGTTAAAAGTTTTAATCGTTTTCAAGGATAAAGATATAGCTTTGTCCTTTATCTCTAAATGTGTTTCCCTTTGGAAGAAGGATTATCCTACTGCTTTGTTATGGTCTGGCGATGATATTAATTTCGATCGGGTGGCATCGCTTAAAATATGGGGTGTGCCGCTAAATCTCAGGGATTCTTCTACGTATGAAGCTATAGGTCATGCTTTTGGCTTTAAAATCTTGCAGTCTGGGTTCTCTTGGGGAAATGACGATAACTCTCATGGATCGTGTATGGTCCTTACGGAGTATGGGAGTCGTATCGATGAGGAAATTATGATTAACTCGGGGAATAAACAATATAAGGTTTGGGTGGTGGAAGATGGGTTTACTTGGAAACCAACCTTCTGTTTCGAGGACGGTGAGATTCGATCGGAAGCTACTGATGGTAATGGGGGTCGCCGGAATTTTCCTGAAGGAAATGAAAGGTCTGAAGATGTGTCGCATGGGAAATCTAACGGTCCTTTGCATGGGAGCTCCAATACGTCTATGCATGGGGACTTGCATAACCTGGATGGTAGGGCTGCTGGGAATTATGACGGTTCAATTGAGGGTTTTAATATTGGACTCTCTTCTCCTCCTAAGTCCAGGAAGCGGGCCCGTCTTAGAAGTCCTCAACAGGTGAGCCCATTTTCTGCCCAGCCCAATCCTGTCTCCTCCTCTCATTCGACTCGGGCCTCCAATAGGATTGATCTGAATAGATCTGTTCATATTGGTGCTGGTAATACTATCGAGACCACTTCACAAGTTGGGGTAAGTTTTATCCAGGAGGCTCTTGATAGTGCTCGAATGCCCGTTCCACCGTCTGATATCCCGGAAGTGGTCGTGGATTTGCCTGTCGAGCCCCCGGAAACCGGTCTTAATCCTCAGTTGCGGGGATCTTCCTCCTCTGCTCCCTCGTCTTCTGCTCATTTCAGTATCCCGTTACAAGAGGAAATTCGGAACACCATTGAAATTGGGGCTCTTGTAGGTTTTAAGCTGGAAGGCTTTCAGGATCAGATTGAGGAAGAAATCGTTGGTGAAGGTGTTTCTCAAAGGGCTCAATGAATTGTCTATCGCTTAATATTCGGGGCCTTGGCGGGACATCTAAGGCCAACTGGGTTAGAGGAATTCGAACAAACTATGGTCTGCACTTTATCTCTCTACAAGAATCGAAGTCTAAGTCAGTTGATTCTCTTAATCTTAAGTGCTTCTCGGGGAAATCGGAGTTCGGTTATGATTTCATTCCGTCTACGGGTCTCTCGGGTGGGTTAGTTTGTCTATGGGATCCTACCTATTTCCAGTTTCAATTTTCAACTAAAAGAAGGAATTTTCTAGTGATCTCTGGGAATATCCCTTCGGCTAATGTTCGGATGCATCTTGTGAATATATATGCCCCAAATAATGCAGTGGACAGGTCCCGTGTTTGGCCGGACCTTGTAGCTATTAAAGCCTCTCTTCCTGGAATTTGGGTGTTTATGGGAGATTTTAACGATGTTCGATTTCCAAATGAGCGATTAAATTCTGAATTTATCAGAGTTAATGCGGATCGTTTTAACGACTTTATTTCCCGTGCTGAATTAGTTGATATTCCACTTGGGGGTACAAATTTTACATTTTATAGTGAGAATGGCCAACATGCTAGTAAATTAGATCGGTTTTTGGTGGATAAAGATTATTTGGTGCGATGGGCTGACGTCAAAGCTTTTGCTCTATGCAAAGGGTACTCTGATCATAAACCTATTCTATTGTCCTCCGTTGTTACTGATTTTGGCCCTCCCCCTTTCCGGTTCTTTAATTCATGGTTTCAACGGGTCGGGTTCATGGATCAGATTGAGGCTCTGGTCCGGCCGTTTGTTTTTAATGGGCCGGGAGACCTGTGCATCGCTGTTAAGCTCAAATGGATTAAAAATGGTCTTAAACAATGGTTGAAGGCGGATAACAATAACCGCAAGTCCTATTATGCGAACCTCAAATCCCAACTAGCTATTTTGGACTCCGTTGCGGATGTTAGACCTCTTTCTCCGAATGAGGTGGCGTCAAGGGGGGATATTTGGGGTCAAATCTTGGAACATGATTTAGTCGTTAATATGGACCTGAAACAAAGGTCCCGGTCTCGGTGGGCTATTCTGGGGTATGAGAATTCGTCATTTTTTCATGGTATTGTTAACTCTCACAACGTTCATAATCGGCTTAATGGTTTGATTATTAATGGTGCATGGTAGTCTAATCCGACTATCATAAAAGGGCAGGTTTTTAATTATTTTTCTCATAGATTTTTGGAGTCGCGACAATCTCGGCCAACGCTTGTATGCTCTAACCTTTCTGTCCTTTCTGCCTCGGATAGAATGGAGCTAATTAATCCATTTTCCCTGCAAGAAATTAAACTGGCCCTAAAGGAGTGTGATGGTAATCGTGCCCCCGGCCCTGATGGTTTTAATTTCAACTTTCTTCAGCGTTGTTAGGGTTTCTTTGAACAGGATTTCTGGAGATTTTTTCAAGAATTTCATGCATCTGGGACGTTATCCCCGGGGGTGTCTTCCTCATTTATTGCTTTGGTCCCGAAAATTAAAAATCCAAGTGAATTGTCGCATTATAGACCTATCAGTTTAATAGGGTGTATCAATAAGCTAATGTCAAAAGTGTTAGCTTCGAGGTTAAAAATGGTGCTTAATAAGATCATATCCATTGAGCAATCAACCTTTATAGCTAGTCGAAGCATTCTTGAAGGTCCACTCATTTTAAATGAACTAATTTCATGGCTCAAGAAATCTAAACGAAGTGGCTTTCTTTTTAAGGTGGACATCGAAAAGGCTTTTGACAGCCTAAATTGGTCGTTTCTTGACTCGATCTTGAGCCAAATGGGGTTCCCGTTATTATGGAGAAAATGGATTTGGGGCCTTCTTTCTTCTGCCCGTGCTTCGGTTTTGGTGAATGGCTCACCAACTCAAGAATTCTCGCTGTCCCGTGGCTTGAGACAAGGAGACCCTTTGTCACCTTTCCTTTTTATTATTGCTATGGAGGCTTTATCCTCCATATTGAAGAAGGCTTGTCATGTTGGAGTATATAGGGGTATTCAATGTGCTGATATTGGGCTGCCTTTGTCGCATTTACTATATGCCGATGACGCTGTTTTTCTTGGTGATTGGAGTATTTCTAACATAAAAAATCTACACCGGATTCTTCGATGTTTCAATCTTGCTTCTGGTCTTCGTGTAAACCTGTCAAAAAGTAGTCTCTATGGTGTTGGGATGGGTATCTCGGAGTTACATGCAATGGCCCACTCGCTTAATTGTGGTGTTGGTTCTTTCCCTTTCAAGTATCTCGGCCTTCAAGTTGGGGCGAATATGAATCTTGTCAAACATTGGAAACCAGTAATTGATATTTTTAACTCTAGATTATCAGGTTGGAAGGCTAATCAATTGTCCATGGGGGGAAGGGTCACTTTATTGAAATCGGTTTTGAATGCTCTTCCTACGTACTATTTCTCGTTATATAAAGCACCGCTTCAAGTTATTGATGAGCTTGATCGTCTAAGAAGGCGGGTTTTTTGGGGTGGGGACTCTGGGAAAGCAAAAATAAACTGGATCTCCTGGGATAAAGTCACTTCTTCGAAGGAATATGATGGCATTGGATTAGGCTCTTTACGTGACGCTAATCTCGCTATGTTGGCTAAGTGGTGGTGGCGTTTTAAAGTGGACCACTCCGCTCTTTGGAGGAAGGTAATTTGGGCTATTCATCATGGTGATAGGTCTTGGAATTTCATTCCAAGACGCCTCTCCATTCCGAGGCCATGGTTAAATATTGTTCGAATTTCTGGTGCATTGTCAAATAAAGGAATTCACCTAGAGTCAATGCTACGGGGGGTTCTCGGCAATGGGAAAGCGATCTTGTTTTGGATTGATTGGTGGTGTGGGGGCTCTCCTCTATATCTTCAGTTCCCGTCGCTGTTCTCTTTGGAGAAACATAAAATGTGTCTCGTTGCGGATCGAATGCGCCTAAATGATAATCCCCGGTACGTTTGGAAGCGGAATCCGTCGGGGATACAGGAAATCTGGGAACTATCCCGGCTTTCTTCGACGATAGCTGGAGTTTCCTTAACTTCAGCTGATGACCAGTGGATGGTGGATGGATGTGGAGCTGATGGTTTTCAGGTTGCGGTCCTCAAGAACAAACTCCAAGCTTTTGGTCGGTCTATCCCCTCTTTTGTGTTGGAGTGGTGCAATTGGGTTCCTATTAAAGCGCTCTTATTAGCCTGGAGGGTGGAATGTAATCGCCTTCCGGTCATGACGAGCTTATGCGAGCGGAATATTCCTGTGGAATCGATTCTCTGTCCGGTTTGTAACCTGGTCGAAGAAACGGTGGAGCATCTTTTCCTGGGCTGCAGTTTTGCCCAAGATCTTTGGTTGGTGATTTCCTCTTGGTGCAAGTGTGTTCCCTTCTTCCCGTTCAGTGTCACTGATCTGTTACAGGCTCGTAAGTTTGTGAAGGGCTCAAAAAAGTGGCAGAAATTGCTTTACAGTATCATCATCTCCTCAGTTTGGTGCCTTTGGAATGCAAGAAATCGGCTAGTTTTTGACCGAAGACCAATGTCCTTGAATTGTGTGGTCAGCGATATAAAAAACATTAGTCTTCTTTGGGTTAAATCTAGAGCTGGCTGGAGTTCTATTGATAGAGAAACCTGGAGTTCCTTTAGTGTTTCTCATTTATGTTAACTTGTAACTGGTGCTATCTTTCTCTATTTTCTTTTTGGGTTATAATTGGTGTAGTGTCTGTGGCTTTAGCATCCTGCTAGCCTTTTTAATAATATTTCATTGGCCGTTTCAAAAAAAAAAAACAATTTCAACAAACTAAAATAGAATCAGAAACACAAACATCAATACCTACAGATTCTTGGTCAAAGGCACAAAAGAGCAACTTACAGTCTCATAAAATGACAACAAAAGGTCAAAATGTGCAAATTATTTCAAAAATGCTATTTGGACTTCAAGACCTGAAGAAATTTGATTGTATGGAAACATAATTAGACGTACTTGGTAAAATCATATAATCATATGCTTAACATCATTAAAAAAGTTATGGATCCATATAACACGATCAAGAAGTTCCCCAATTAAGGTAGATTAAAATATCTTATTTAACATGTCATATTATATCTTTCAAATCCCTAATTT
>BJCO01826538.1:0-11189 GCA_018326465.1 Flaveria floridana | reverse complement strand
TGGAGACCTACGAGAGCTAGTAATGGACGAAGCTCACAAATCACGATACTCTATTCATCCAGGTTAAGGTGGAGTATCAACGACCATCTGATTTACTTCAACAACCAGAAATTCTAGTATGGAAGTGGGAGCAGATATCAATGGACTTTATCATGAAACTGCCTCGGACACCCAGCGGATGCGATACCATTTGGGTGATTGTAGACCGTTTGACGAAATCCGCACACTTGTTACCGATTAGAGAGACTGATAGAATGGAGAAGTTGACACGCATATACCTAAGGAAATAGTCTCTCGGCACGGTGTGCCAATTTCCATCATCTCTGATCATACCGCTCGATTTACTTCTCATATCTGGCAATCTTTACAACGATCATTGGGAACGCGGTTAGATATGAGCACTGCATATCATCCTCAAACTGACGGCCAGAGTGAGCGTACGATCCAAACTCTGGAAGACATGTTGCGCACGTGTGTGATTGATTTTGGTAGCAGTTGGGAAACTCACTTACCGTTAGTTGAGTTTTCTTACAATAATAGTTATCACGCATCGATCAAAACTGCTCCGTTTGAGGCACTGTATGGGCGTAAGTGCCGATCACCTATTTGTTGGGCAGAAGTTGGAGAAAGCCAACTTACAGGTCCTGAACTTGTGCACGAGACGACTGAGAAGATCGTGCAAATCCGTAACCGCATGGCAGCAGCACGTGACCGACAGAAGAGTTTCGCTGATAAGCGTCGTAGACCGTTGGAATTTCAAATTGGTGACAAGTTTCTTTTGAAAGTGTCACCTTGGAAGGGTGTGATACGTTTCGAGAAACATGGAAAACTAAACCCTTGATATGTGGGACCATTTGAGATTGTTAAACGGGTTGGCCCCATAGCCTATCAGCTGAATCTACCCGAAGAACTTAGTAGAGTACATAATGTGTTCCATGTTTCGAACCTGAGGAAATGCCTTATAGATGAGACTCTCATTGTTCCACTAGATGGGATACATGTGGATGAACAACTACGTTTCACTGAGGAACCGGTGGAAGTCATGGATCGAGAGGTCAAAACCCTTAAGCATAGTTGTATTCCTATCGTCAAGGTCCGCTGGAACTCAAAGCGTGGACCAGAGTTTACCTGGGAACGCGAGGATCAAATGAAGAAGAAGTACCCACAACTGTTCAACGATTAGGCACCTATTTCTTAAGAAACTCTGAAAAACCCTATCTTGTCTAAGTTCTGGATAACTGACCAGCTTGTTAACTAATTGTTCGTTGACCGTTCGTTGACTCTGGTATGCTAATTTTCAGGACAAAATTTCCTTCATCAAGGTGATGATGTGACAACCGTAATTTTTTTTCTCTTTCTTTCGTTGCTCTTTTATTCCCTCTAGACTCACGCTCATCATACTAAATTTTCGGGATGAAAATTCCTTCATCAAGGGGATGATGTGATACCCGAGAATTTTTAGGCAGATTCCGTTAATAACGAGACTCGACGCCGTTAAACCCTCTTTAATTTCGGTCAAGTTAGCATGTTAGTAACCAAACAAATTTATCAATATTTGAATAGTAAGCAAAAATGATTATGATTGTCCAAATAAAAATTAGAGTTCATAGTGTTTGTGAAAACGAATAAAAAACGAATAAAATCCCCACACCCGAGCCCGTTAGGCTATAAAGCAAACCCATGGGCCATGCAATCTAGTAGTATACATACAACCCTTGCAAACCCTATCTCCCACCATAAAAAAATTCGACCAAATCCCTTCCCTCCCCCTTCTCTTCGGCCACTCACATCACCCCACCACCAAAACCCTAAATCGATCACCATACTCCCTCCATTCATCCCCATTTTGCTTCCTTCTTCCTCCTAATCCATCCAAGGACCCTTGACCGTGGTTTCCTAGCCCCCAATCTCTTAATTATTAAAGTAAAAATTGTTTTCTATGGCTGGAAATTTGTGAGTATGTTTGTGTTGCGTGTTGGTCATTGTTTCGTATGTTCTTGTGAATATTGTTGTTAGATTATGTGAACAAATGAAATAGTTATAGGAAAATGAATTGATATCTTTGAATGAACTTTGTGAATGGTGAAATGTCTTGAAAGACACAACAATATGTTTGAATATCGGTTTGGGTGATGGGAAATCGTTTTGGGATAGATAAGATATAGCAAATGTGAAATTATGCAAGTTATGTTTTCTGGCAGAATTATTGTACGATTTTTATTATGGTGTAACTGACTGAAAATGAAACCAAATACAGAGTCCTTTGCATTAATAAACTGAGTCTTGGATTCTAGTTTTTAAAATGTCTGACCATGCTCTATTTGGACGGGTAAAATGCGAGTTATGGTGGTTATAGTAAAGGGTGGTCAAGAAGGATCTTTCTGACAGTTTCTGAGTCACTTTTTGTGCACGTCATATTAAGGTAATAACAAGTCCAAATGATGTGTTTCTGGTGCCCAAATTGTTTGTTACTGAGACTACTTTCCAGAAAGGGTAACCACACTCCAATTGGAGGTGGTTAAGTTGGTGTTTTACTTGTTTTGGCTAGAAGGGTCAATTCTTTCCTCTTGGACAGAATGTATGTGTTGACTTTTTTGATGTGCCATTTTTATTTCATTAAAACTGAGACCAAAACCTATGGTCAAACATTTGTCCTAGGAATCCTCTGAACTCCAGAAAAATAATTAACCCAATAGCTATTTTCAAATGGGAGTTATGCACAATTTGGCAAGCTAACTCCAGCAGCCATCCGGTTGAGAGCTGCTGTAACATTTTTAGTTTTTCTAGTAACTCCAGGCTCTTAAAACCTAAAAAAACTTTTCACATACTTAATTGACTCATAGGAGAGCCTACTAGAGGTTGGCCTTGACCTAAATCCTTGGTTGGTTATGTGTTTGACCGTATCTTCCGAACACCTAGAGTCTACCGGAAAACGTAGATTCTGGAAAACGAATACCTACAACTTGTAGCATGTTTACTTGGCTTTTGTGTGTAATGTTAGTACTACTAGAATTTATTTTGATGGTATGAGTCTAGGATCATGCTAGATAACATTATGCTTGCATAGTATATGTGTTGCATGTAATGCATGATCTTTGTGATTCCAGATAACCGACTCATGAATATTTCACATTATTGTTAACTTGACTCGTGTGTACTAGTTAGGATGTATTGACATGTAATTAGACATACCTTAGTCACCAACGAGAGTCTTAGGTTCGTAACCAACTTGAACTATTTTAGTGTATGTGATTGGATGTCAGTACACGTTTCATACATTAACACTAGCTCCGGTATGTCTAGGGAGCGGGTCGTGTAATTCGGACTTGCTAGAATTTCAAGAATACTCTTATTTAGTGTTGCTATCAAGGTGAGTCTTCACGGCCCCTATTTTACTTTCTTTCCTTTTTGGGGGAGAAAACAACAAACATATTTACAAAATAGTTTTGGTATTATTGTTTATCGCCAGTTACGTTAGAGCAAACATACATAAATTTGTCCTTACATTCTCGAACCGTTAGTAATGTATAGCGAGGTAATTCTGAGTAGTACTACTGGGTTTGACAAACCACGCCCGGGCTAGTCGCGCTAGCTTGATTGGAGGTCAAATGGGTGCAATATTGACCTAACATTTGTCACTGTCTGGTGAGACGTGACGGGAAGGCAACAAACATACAAACATACAAACAGACAGCTTCAGTTTGAAACGCTAAGTAACTTGTTTATAGGCTTGCTACCTATAAATATGCTTTAATTACTTTACCATTCAAACAGTTACAAACATTTTATCTGTGATAAAACCTGTGAACTCACCAACTTTATGTTGACACACTTTAGCATGTTTTCTCAGGTCATAGGAACGCTTAAGCTCATGATGCACGATTAAGGAACACACTCGGGACATGTATCATCAAACTTATTTACTTGCATTGAACATTTTGTTTCGACTTAGCACTTATAACTTTCAGTATTGGTTTACATTTCGTTTGTTCGCTTCCGCACTGATGTTGATTTCATTTATGTTACTCTGATTGAAGTCAAATGTTTATTTTTAAATTCATATAGTGTCGTTTGATATGACCGTGTCTAAGATCCTGGTTTGTCACACGCCTAACGGTAAAACCCCGTTTGTGGAAATTAAGGGTGTGACACTATCCCTTATCATAGATTTAGGATACACTTAAAAGTTGAACTAAAGGTTGGAGCAGTAGTTGACATTTTCAAAGCTGATCAACTCATTTGATATTGTATCTTCACCAGTGATCTTTCCACCTGTTTTATCATCTCCAAAGGCTACATTTCCTCCATGTTTGCTCTTAAAATCCTGAAAGAGGGAACCATTGCCAGTCATGTATCGGGAACACCACTGTCAACATACCAGATATTGTTAGGCCTTCTTTGATGTCCTTTTAAAAGCAAAGAAATCAGTTAGATTAGGTAGAGGTATATAATTGTCATTATAAAGTGGGTTGACCTTATTATATCCTAAACCTGAAGGGTCTTTAAAAGCCCTTTGTTGAGCAAGAAGTTCTTCAAACTTGTTGTTGCTCACTTGAAATTTTTGAAGTTTCCCTTTAGTTTCAGCTTGTATGGTTTTTGACTGAGTCAAAGATTCAGAGAGTTGCTCAACTTGAGCCGCAAGTGATAATTTTTCAGATATCAATTTGCCTAAATCATTTTATAATGAAAAAAATTTTAATTCCATATTTTTATGTTCTAATTTAAGACTTTCAGTCAAAATGTTTGTGTAAATAACTTTCTTAGAAAGTTTGTCTGCATGTTCTCTGTATCTATTGACTCCATCAATGCATGCTTCTGTACAAAGGTTTTCCCTTACCTCTTTTAGGATTTTAGAGATCATATCTTCTATATTTTCCTTGAGGGCTTTATCTTGAGATTGGATCTCAGCCTCGTATAGGCTCCAATCATACTTACCATCTTCTTTGATAACAAAGGCAGATGATTGGTATTGTTGATTTGGGCTATACAGTGTGATTTAAGGTGGTGTTGGTGCAGTAGGGATGCTAATAGGAGGTAGAACTTCTCTGTTTGAACGGTAGCTGCTTGATGCTTATGTTTGGTTGTTATTTCAATCAACTCTTGGTTGTTGGCATTCTCTTAAGAAATGTCCATACAGTTGATAGTTGTAGCATCTCACCTTTGCCTTGTCAAAACCAATTTTAGTTTTCTTGTTCATGCTCAAGCTTCTATTTCTTTGTATAAACCCTTTTGATCTATAGGAAATCATTGCCATAGACCACTGAAGATCCATTTCTTCAACCATGTCTGGTGGTAGTTCATCCAAGTATTATGGGATGATTTATGATGGTGTGAGATTTGCACCCTAGTATGCTTTAAAGCTTGTGGAGAAGGCTGCATAAATTGCCTTTTGCTCTTCACTTTGTAAAATAATTATGAGAGCATCCATGGGTTTCTTAAATCTATGGATGTTTTGAGTCTTTGGTTGTTGTTGTTTGCTGGAGCTTGAAGCATGATGCTGTTGATGTTGTTTGCTCTGTGGTATTGCTTCATGTGAAGCATGAACACTAGTCTTCTTAGACTTCTGTTTGTTGTTGGATAATTCGGGAGCAGAGAAGAAGGAAGTTTCAATGGAATACAGAAATTCTTCATCTTCATCTTCTCTAGTGCATGTCAAGAATACACTGTATGTTTGTTGAAGTTCCTTGAACTTGTTTGATTCCACATGTCTGATGGTATTATTATTCCTTGATCTTTCATCTAGTTTTAGTGCTTCAACTTTAGCCACTAAAGCATCTTAAGTTAATGCTTTAAGATCCAATGTTCCTTTTATCAGAGACACTGGCTGAGTCCAGCTCTATGGCAGTATGTGCAACATCTTTGTGTTGATTTCCACAGATTCATATTTGAGACCATAAACTATCATCTCATTGAATAGTTGAATGAATCTGTGAAGTTGTTATGGAATGGATTCTCCTTGAATATGGTGAAAATTCTCCGTTTTGATTTCCCTTATCTCCTCACTTCCTTCACACATGGTGTGAAGTACTTTTCACAATTCATTGGTTGTTTTCAAATTTTTAACTCTTGTTAAAATTTTAAATGGCAAGGTCATTGCCAATATTATGTATGCTTTCATGTATGTTTTGGCCCTCTTGAGGTCATCACCAACTACGCTTTTCAAGCTTACTGGCTTTTGTATATTACAGTATGGACCAAGAGTCACATGAATGTATGGTCCCTCGGTTATGGATGTCCATTGGTCTTGGTGGTTTAAGAACACTGTTTGTTCCTGAAATTTCATCAGACATGTTTGTTAAATGTTAACTTAATAGTTTAAGTCAAATTTGTTTGATTATTTAGCTCGGTTGTAAAATTGTTTTTATCCTAAGGTCACCAGGATTTGTTTGAAGTTTATGTAACTTTTAATTATTTACCGAATAAAGGAAATTAATTAATTCCTTAATTAATGTCTAATGATATGTCAATGTTAAGTCTCGGTAGAACAAAAGGAATATTCTGTTAAGAATGTCACAATCAGTCAAAACAGTCAAAACCCCTTAACGAATACGATCAAAAAGTCAAAATCCTATAAACAAATATTTTGTTTAAAAAGTTAGCTTTTTTGGATCGAAAAGTGACTTTTTCGGAAAATTTAAAAGAAGAATGTGTTTCTTCTTTGACTTTGAATGTTTAACCAATACAATCACCGGAGATTATGAAAGGTTTAAATGATCAAACACTAGGGTTTAGCCATGAGTTTGTTGGCGACTGTCACAACTTGAACAAAACAATAATCAGTTTGTTGTTTGAAGATGATGAATCACCTGATTTGTGTGTAAAAAACCTCAAACATGATGTTTAAATTCAATGAATGGATTTAAAGTATTCAAAGAATGTTTGTGTGATGAAAACCTAATAGAATAATACTCGTGCACTATTTTATCAAAAATCCTTAGAAACTGATGAGGTTTTAGAGAGTTTTGTGATGAACACGTTCAAAAACAGTTTATGAATGATGATTAGAGCTTTAAACACACAAATTCTTCTACAAAATGCACAAAACTGATTATCAAATCATACTTTAAGCATTTGATGAATGTTTATAGTAGAAGAAGGAGTTTGTGATGATTTTCAGCTTGAAATGTATGTTTTGAAGCTAATGAACCACAAATATCATGTTGTTGAATGAGAAGATCAAATCTCAATGTTTTATTTGAGCCAAGGCTCTAATACCGCCTGTTGAAATCATAAAACAACAACAACTACTCTTGAATGTACTTTGAACTTGTCTAATAAGAACAAGAACAAGATCAGGTTGTTAATGATTTCCCCAAGGACCTTTTCTAATCTCTCATTCAATAAACAATAATCATGGTGTGGAAACCCATGATTGCTAGTGATTGAATGCTTGAATGATAATAACTGCTTATTTGTATTGATTGTTCAAAAGCTTACAAAGGATTAGGGTATTATGCTATTTATAGCATATACAAATAGCCATATACAATTACAAAAATACCTTTATGTATACAAAAATTACATAAAAATCCTAAGTCTAAGTTGTCCGCTATGGATGATAGACTGTTCGCTGTCGATGCTAAGTTATGCGTGTGGATGTTGAATAAGCTGTCCGATACGTCTTGGATGCTATCCGCTATGAACACTTGTTTGTTTTTTTGTCTTGTAGGAGGAGATGTAAATGGTGAAAGTGATCAAGAATTTTATAATGCTTACAACCTCTCCACTAAAGACAATATCAATGATATCACACACTCATTAGGTCAAGTCTCACTTGATAAGTGTGCTGATATGGTGGGTGATACTCAATCACCAAATCTAAATTTCACTAATTTGGATCTATCAAATCAACCTGCTAAGATTCCTCAACTTAGAATCCACAAGTCCCATCCCACCACAAACATCATTGGAGATGTTGACACTATGATAAGAACAAGAGGACAAACCCATGACAAAAATGTTTGCCTATACTCTTGCTTCTTGTCCCAGATTGAACCAAAGAATAGTGATGAAGCTTTGAAAAAGATGAAAGTTGGGTTGAAGCAATGCTGAAGGAGCTGCTTCAATCAAGAGACAAAAGGTTTAAAACCTATGCCCTCTTACTCATGCGAAGACAACAAAAGGTACCAAGTGGGTTTTTATGAATAAGAAGGATGATAGAGAACTTGTCATCAAGAACAATGCAAGACTAGTTCTTTAAGGGTATACTCAAGAATAAGGGATTGACTACATAGATGTTTTTCCTCCTGTTGCAAGACTTGAAGCTGTTAGGATATTCCTTGCTATTGCTGCATCCAAGGATTTCAAGATCTTCCTACTTGATGTCAAATGTGCATTTTTATATGGATTTATAGATGAGGAACTGTATGGCAAGCAACCACATGGCTTTGCAGGGCCAGATCATCCTGTTATGTCTGCAAGAACTTTATGGGCTATATCAAGCTCCAAGGAAGTGTTATGAGACACTGTCATAGAACCTTATGACATGGCTAAAAGAGGGGAACTATTGACAACACATTTTTCATCAAAGGAACAGGGAATGACTTGATACTGGCTCATGTTTATGTAAATGACATAATCTTTAGGTCAACTAATCCAAAGCTCGTCAAATACTTTGAGAAGCTGATGAATAACAAATTTTAAATGAGTGCCATGGGGGAACTCAATTCCTTTATAGGAATTCAAGTGAAGCTGGTAGACAATGGCATCTACATAAACTAGTCAAAGTATGTGCAATACATACTAACAAGATTTCATTTGATTGAGTGCAGGGTTGCTAAGACACCCGTAGCTTGAAACCACTCCCTAGGACCAGATATTGAGAGGGAGTGTGTTGATAAACATCTCTATAGAGCTATGATTAGGTCTCTTATGTACATCACACCCAGCAGGCCTGATATCATGTTTGCCACATGCGTATGCATAAGATATCAAGACAACCCTAAGATGTCACACCTGGTTCCTATTAAGAGGATTCTTAGATATCTCAAAGGAGATCCCAAGCTAGGACTTTGGTATCCAAGGAATTCTGACTTCAATCTATGTGCTTATATATATAGTGACTATGGTGGCTGCAACATGACTGCAAAGTCTACATCAGGGGAAGTCCATTCCTTGTTGAAGGATAGTCTTATGGCAATACAAGAAAAAATCCATGTGTTTGTATAAACTACTGAAGTTGAATACATTGTTGCTGCAAGCTGCTATGCTCAAGTGCTTTGGATTCAGATTCAGATATTAGACTATGGATTCAACTTCAAGGAGACTCCCATCTATATAGACAACAATAGTGTTATCACATCATAAAGAATCATGTACAACACTCAAAAACTAAGCACATTAGCATTAGGTATTATTTGATAAAAGATACTTTTGAAAATGGATTGATAAAACTATACAAAGTTAACACAAATGAACAATATGCTGATTTGTTCACAAAAGCTTTTGATGAACAAATAATTAAGTATCTTATATCAGCCATTGGGATGATTAACCTTGAGTAGATTTTATTAAATTAATTTCAAGATTATTTTTAAAATATATGTGTCTTAAGTTGTCAATATCATCACTAATATAAGCATTGCTTATCTTGGGGGGAAATTTTTCAAAATGATATTCCCTAGAATTTTGCGAATTAAAGATATATTTTCTTTCGAAAGACAATTAGTTAGAAGAAAAACATGTCTTCAAAACTAATAGTTACTTACTAAAAAATTACATTCAAAAGAAATTCTTTTATCTCTTCGGAAGCTTAAATGTTCTTCTGAGTACTCATATGTTTTATAGAACAATTTCTTCCAAAAGCAATTAAGTCTCGACAATTTATTCATCCATTGAATAAAACTTCTGAAGTTTAATATCTTCCGAAACCAAATATATCTCAGAAGAAAACACTAAGTATTTTTCTTTTAAAGCAGTTCTTGTCCAGATAAGAAATATGTTTTGAAGTCAAATAGGCTTCGGATGTTTTCTCAAAACATTCAAAGATAAATTACCTTCGGAAGATTTTCTACTTCCATTATAACTACCTTTTTGGGCACTTTTTTTATAGGTGGGACTGATGTCTGGATTTCAA
Organism: Flaveria floridana; assembly: GCA_018326465.1. Classification (NCBI taxonomy): domain Eukaryota; kingdom Viridiplantae; phylum Streptophyta; class Magnoliopsida; order Asterales; family Asteraceae; genus Flaveria; species Flaveria floridana. Next base: position 1,114 of record BJCO01826538.1, on the reverse strand, counting down.
AGTTTATTATTCTGCATTAACTTTGTCTCAAATCCAACCATATAAATATCCTTACAACGGTTCCCTTTTTTCTTATTCCTCTTCATCTGTAAAAGTTCTAACCCTAAATTCACCCATAAATACTCTTTGGTCTTAGCTTTCTGAAGGATCCTATATGCCCAAGACACATACAAGATTGATGTGGTTAGTACGTTATGATCCAAGTTAGGTCATACCCAATAACAAGTTATACAAACACCAACGAACATTTGTTTATTGATAGGATCATACAACAAATATAGACACCTAAGTTAGAAAATTGGTTTTCTAAATATTGCTTTTGTGTTAGAACAAAATTATATGGATAATTTGTTCTAGAGAAATTTATATGTTTCATTATTTAAATGGTTAAATAATGACATATAAAAGAGTATTGTTTTATAAAATTACAACTAAGCTTTAAATTTTATAAAATGAATGAATAAAAGAGTGTTAATAAGACAAAAGATTAAAATGGGTGGGAAACCCATTTTAACCAATGACTTCGACCGCCCTTAGGGCCTTGGAGAACTCATTTTGTATTGTTTGACTACAACACTTAACTCTTGCAACACTCTTCCAATTCATTGATTCATTGCAACACTTTTTCTCTCTCATACATGCATTTGCTTTCTCTCTTCCCCTTCTCTCCCAAAATTCAAAATTCTTGGCTGAATTTCTAAGAGGTTTTGGCTGAACTTTTTGCTACTTGCTGGCTGAAATCTCGGGTTAAAGAAGAGGGTGAAAGTTTGGTGTAACACTACCTAGCAAGTACGTGTTTGGAAGACTTGTGGGTGTCGAGATTTGAGGTCCTCCACCTTGAAGGATTGCTGCTCAAAACATCATCTATCTTCTCCTTTCTGTCGACTTTTGGAAGCTGCAGTAAGGTAGTTTGGCAGCTCTTTGAGGCTGTCATACAATGTTGTTTGTTGTGTTACATAGCTTGTTCATTCACATAATAAGATCCTTTGATTTTGGGTTTGCTTTCTTACATAAATATGTCACTTAGGAACACGAATTTTCAGATTATAAACAAGTTTATAAAGCTTTATATCCGCTGCGTTTTCTGATAGTTTAAATGGTTAAACATGGATTT
>BJCO01826456.1:0-13253 GCA_018326465.1 Flaveria floridana | reverse complement strand
GCACTCTCTTTTGAAGTGACCCTTTTCACCGTAGTTGAAGCATGTAACTTTGGTTTTATCAAAACCAAATATTGTGTCTTTGGTGGCAACTAGATTCTGTCCCGTCTTTTTCCTAAACTTCTTAGCCCTTCTAACAGCACTCGCCAAAGCCCACATGATATCCATTCTTTCCAGCTCTGTCTCATCTACCTGCTCATAATCTTCATCTACGAGATGACAGTTTCCTATCTTACCAGCAACCAACCCATCACATGAGTGTACAACAACAGCGAGAAGATCCATATGCTATTTTGCTACTTCAACAGTAACATTTCCTAGATTCTCAGTCTTCAGCTTAGTAGGATTAGAGTCAGGGATAGTATGTTGGGTTCCAGATGAACCTGATGATTCACTTCCCGAAGAACCACTTTGAGAAATTCTAGATGTGTTGGATACAAATGTTTTTTGAAGAGGTGCTCCTGATTAAGTGGGTGTGGGAACCCCATTATACAATGATGGATTCTGAGTATATGATCCCTTCTTTGACTTGTATTTTTGCCTTAGCTCCTCCTCCCTCGGCTTCAAAATAAAATCATTGATGTCTAAAGTGGCTAAAGTATCATTCTGTCTCAGATTAGAAACAAAGTAATTCCATTTATCTGGCAGAACATCAACAAAGCTTGCTACTTTATCCTCCATTGATATAGTCACACTGTGTGTATGCAGCTCACTCATCAGATGATAAAACCTATCTATAATATCATCCAAGCTCTCATTTCCCATGGATAAGAAGTTATCAAATTCCTTCTTGAGAGCTTTAGCCTTCAGTGCCTTCAAGGTTGCATTACCATCATATCTCTTTTCAAGAGCCTCCCACAACTTCTTAGATTGCTTATTTTCTGAAAACTAATAGAAGATATCCTTAGGGATTGACTGTGTCAATAACGCATAAGCTTTCTTGTCAGCATTATATGCAACCTTTTGTCCCTTATTCATACCACCCAAAGTCAGCTTTACCCCATTAGCACCAACTGGTATAGTATATCCAGTCTCAATGGTTGTCCACAAGTTAGGATCAACACCGTTCAGATAAATTTCAAACCATTGTATCCATTGCAGGTATTCATCCAAAGTCAACAGTTTTGGTGGTTTGTTATGATTCCCAATCTCATTTTCCAGCAATAAGAGATTTTGAATCTTAGAGTCCTTTCCAGCAGTAAACGCGGTGTTCTGATCGTCCATGTTGTCAAACTTGAAAAACCTTGTATGCGGATGAGTCAATCGTGCGATTGGAGAGTGCAACTGAGTTCAATCGTGCGATTGAGTTCAATCGTACGATTTAGGGATGTGAATGAGTTCAATCGTGCGCCTGAGCCCAGTCGTGCGCTTGAATCATGCGTTTGGGATTCAGTCATGCGATTGAGCCAATCATGAGACTGAGACTGCTGAGTTTGAAAAATTCAAGACTTTTAACACTTTCAGACTCAAAAACGATTTTCCACAAACCCTAATCTGTTGCAAGTCAAAAAGTTCAAAACTTTTGAAGCATGCACACATCAAAAACACTTTCTGAATAAAAAAACAGGAATCTTTTGAATGAAAATGTTAACTTTAACGTAAACACCAATCGAATCCACAAAGAATCAAGAGCCAATTCTCTGATACCACTTGTTAGGACTGTGTACGTACGAAGTACTAACTGATTCAACGTGAAACCAGATCAAATAGTCGGAATCCTATTTGATTGGCGATCCAATTAGTGAGAATGAAAACCTGATCAATCTAATGATTAAACAAACGTTATGAATGAGTAGGAATCGATCAGGAACGAACTATGAAGTTGGATGGACGAACCGGGACACTCTGGATGGCTAGGGTATGATAATATTTGAAGTGTTCTGTTTTTCCACGAATTACGTGGTATTTATAGGTTTCAGTGTCTAGTTGTACGACTAAGCCATTAGCATGGTTCAGTCGTGCGACTGAGTCATGCGATTGATTCATACGCACGACTGAACTCTACGAATGGTTCAGTCATGCGACTGAGCCAGTCTTATGACTTATTCGTGTGACTGGTCCAGTCACGTGGTTTAGTCATGCGACTAGCCCATAAGCATGGTCCATTCGTGCGTCTGGTCTATGAGCACGGTCAATTAGCATGAATAGCCACAAGACTAAGTCAAACACACTTCTGAATCATTATTGACTCAGAACTATGCACAACAACCCCAAACCTATATATAAAGTTCATCGTGCGTGTAATAATAAATGTTATAAGAATATGATATAATCAAAGGTAAATAAACATCCAAACATATATATCACATTACAATAAGGTTCTTGCATTACACATGTGTAAGAAATGAAAGAAATAAATGTTTAAGTACACTAAACTGGGAACATCATATATCAACAAGATGTGATCTCGTGGAAAATTTGAAGGATAATGGATGTGATCTTTTGGTTCCGGGTAAAATGAATTTTTTTAACGAGTTTATTGTGAAAACGAGACTTTATGTCCTTATGACCTAAAAACTCGTTTAAAACAAATTATAATCTTTGTTAGAAGTCTTTAGAAAGGTAATACTTGGGTATCATAAGTTGAAATTAAATGAGTAAAAACTAGACGCTTAAATTATCAGTATTTTGTGCCCGGTAACTCAAACTTTTGTGTTTTAAATTCCACCAACTAAATTCTGGAAATTTGGAGTCTAAATAGGCCATAATAAGTTATAAAAACGTTAAAAACTAAATGAGCTTGTGACCATAAAACACACTTAGTTACACTTTCCATAGTCTAAGAATATATATAACTTACTACATATATTCTGATAATAGGGTGCTAGGACTTGGACTTTCTCTATGCTTAAGGAAACCGTTTTATGATTCTAAGGTGAGTTTTAGTGATCCCTTTTTACTACTATTTTGGGATGGAACGTGCTATTTTTGAACTGAATCTATTTTCATGTTGTTATGAGATGCTTTTATGTTATGGTATTTGTTATGACCTGCTATGTCTTATTACAATCATTAATTCTTTTGTGAACCTCTTGTTTTCTATGGGTAGCCTACTTGGGGAATTCCCCACACACAGTGCCTTCATTCATAACCCAATGACATTATAGAAAGGGTACCACACTAAGATCCTATGGGGTCGTTTGTGTCATGTGATAGGTTTTTATAAGATACTATGGTGAATCATCCAGCAGGTATGGTGCACTGTTTGAGACTCAGTTTTCCCTATGGGTTAACCGGCATTAACACAAGTTTAGAAGACGCTAGCCGGGACTGAGTGCAAGGTTGATTGTGACCCCCATAACAATGATACTTATGATTTTAAAATTAACTTATGGATTCTAAAGAAACCTTTTATTTTTAAACTTTAAGCATTTTAACTCACTAACTTTTTATTGACACAAAAATATTTTTAGCACGTTTCAGGTAACCTTTGATGGAAGCTTGGCTTTATTGGAAAACTTGAATGGATGACCTTGTACTGTGACTACCCATGGCATTACTTGAATTTGAAACATTTTAAACAATTTGATTTGATGTCTATTGAACATTTGAATATTCTATAATGGATTTATACTTTTGGTGCTGGGCTAGACTGTTATAGCTTAGATTTATTATCTATATATAATGCCATGTGATTTCTCTCCTTGTGTACTCCAATGATGGTTAGTTTCCGTTGTCACGTATATTGCCAGTTTGTGACGTTCCACCCTCATTGGGCCCGGGTTGTGATAGTCTGGTAAGAGAGAACATGAACTTACTCACAATATCCCTATTCTCAAGCTTAACTCTAATATCCGTGAGAGTATTTACAATCTCAACATACTTGAAGTATTGTTGAGTCAAGGTTTCACCTGTCTTGTAGGAAAAGTTCTCAAACTGCTGCTTCATGAGGTCTTTCTTGTTTGCTTTAGCTTCATCTGACCCCTCATACATAAGCTTCAGTGCATCCCAGAGCTGCTTAGCAGTTTTGACTTCTTGAATACTCTGTATATAGAGTTTGGAAGAGCATTTTGGAGAGCGGTCATGGCCTTTTGATTTATGTCATTCTTCTTCCAATCTTCTTCAGAATAGTCAGCCATTTCCTTAGTAATCATCCCACCTCCAGCTGTGGTTGAAGAGGTGCTTGGGATGTGCGGTCCTTCGATAATAGATCTCCATATCCTACTGTCTTGAGACTTGATAAACCCTTCCATACATTAGCATCAAGTATCAAAGTCATTAGGAGTGATCAGTGGAGATTTTGTCATGGTATCGTCTTTTCATATCAACCTTTGTGAGAGCTTCCATTTGAGTTGGTATGTGTTTTATGAAACTGAAGAGATCTAAGATGGTGATATCTTACAATCAAGAGCCTTAAATGCTCTGATACCAATTACTAGACCGGTGAAGGAGGTAAATGCAATAGTTTCATAGTGCTTGGAGAGACTTGGAACACTTAATAGATCAAATAAGAAACCGGCTTAAAGTGAAACAAAGAACACAAGTGAAGAACAGAACAAGAACACAATAATATGATTTTCAAGAATGATGTATATTACTCTGAAGTTCCTCTTCTACAAAGTGTTACAAAGCTTGGTTCTAATGACAAGTACTTGAAATACTTTATTCTACATCCTACAGTTGACCATACTTTGAAGGTCAGCTGAAAACCCTAATCTAGATAACAAGATCAATGTAGATTCAAAAGGTAGATTGTCTTTTGACTAGTGAGTATGACATGTCATAGCTCACGTCCATATCTAATACAAAAAGAATAAAAGTACCAAAGTAGAAATTACAGACTCTAAGACCTTAATCTACTGTTGACAAAAGTATGGACTTTTTACCAACTTATGTAAGTGGGTGAGTCTTCAGAGATGGTAGGGAAAAATGGTTTAGCTTTTGTCAAAAGTAAGTCAGAGAAAGCATGTTTTCTCTGTATTTGGAAGAAATCGATTTCTTGGCTTCAGAAGACTTTGTCTTGAAGCTTCAGAAGACTTCATCTTTGGCTTTGAAAGATTTGGTCTTTTGACTTCGGAAGATTTGATACTTAGTATATTTCATTGAGTGGTATCAAATCTTTCGAAGTAACTTACTTTTACTTCACATGTGCATGATTAGAGCTCTTTGTTGAATCAACCTCTAAGTATAATCCTTATATTTGGTGATGCAAACTATTCATAACTTAAATCTGAGACTGTAGACATTCTACTTTATGTCCTAGAGGATTGTAACGTATTAGTTAAGCTTTTTCGTATGGCTAGAGATTTGTGTCATTCAATGAATGTGCCTAACTTCAATATTCACCTCTGTAATCCTCATAATGATTTATCCTGCGACACACCAGCCATGAGATCTCCTATTGCAATAGTATATGAGGAAGAAACTCCATCCAATGATCCATCTAATGATTTTGACATAATTATACAACATAAGCATGAAAGTCATCTACAATATGACTTTACAATACCCTTTATTATTTCTCTACGGTGAAAGAGGATAGTTTTCTAGCCTGTCTGTTTTTAAATGTGTTAATAAACATATCCCCTTCTCTCTTTGATCAAATCCAACATATTCAAAAGAACAATAATTCAACAGTATCTAGTATTTTTTTACAAAAAATAGAACACGTTATCCTTTTTATCAATTTAAGTAATCATAATTATCCTTTATCCCTCACCCCTAGTTTTAGAAACCGAATATGCCATAAGATGTACCAAGTATAATTTAGAAAGGTGTCATTTGAAACATGTGTTTGTTACCTTATAATTAATTATTAAATCTGTATCTGTAAATAGATTGATTCGAACGTATTACTTTGTTGTTCCGTATTTGGATCCGGTAAATTAGGGAAACTTTAATAATTAAAGAATTAGGGGCTTCAACTCTACTTAATAAAACATAACAATGTTCGTATCTCATTTTTTTATTTTTAACCTTATAATTACATTAAAAATCACTAGTTTTTCTCTTTTTTTTCAATTAAATAATATTATTTTATACACTTATTATTATATTTTCTCTCTATTTCATTTATAACTGCTTTCAAAAATATTTAAAAATTTTATAAAATAGTAAATTCTTTAATTTACAGATTAAAGTAACATGTTATCCCTCATCCACTCATAACCATTTAAATCCATTCGAATAATATAACGATTTCACTCACAAGTTTTTAAAGAATGAGATGTGAATGCTTTGAAGAATATAGAGATAAATGAGATAAACGAGACCTTGATGATTTGTGGCATCTAGTTTCTAGGATGAAGAAGATGAAAGATGAAATTATTCATCCGATGGTTAAACTAAGTTCAAATCGGTTATATGATTTGAGAGAAGAGGGTTTTGAGGAAAAATGGAGTCTAAATTGCTAGTAGTTAAAGAATAGGATGACATTGGTGAATGGGCAAACTCCTAGAGCTTAGGCTCTTGACAAATGGGGCATCGAAGAGAGTTGGTGATGAAGAAGGTGATCTTGATGTGAATTAGGTCAAGTTCATAGGATTTGTACTCGTTTGGTTCAAAAGCTATCAAACTCGAACTTCTCGCAAATCTATTCGAATAACGTGAAACGAAATCAAACCAATTCCGTAACGAAATCAAACCAATTGCACTGGATTCATCTCAGCAACGTCCACCACCCCCAATGGGCAGGTGGTCAGAAAAATGTACTTGGTCGGAAAAATGTGATTCAACTGGATATTTAACCTGCAACATCGAAAACATATCTTCTAACACATGTCTACCTTCAAATATGATTTTTGAGTTGCATGATGAAAATTTAACCGAATTATGTTTTTAAGTCAATTACATTTTCAAACCACCAATGAAGGCATGAGCTACAGTGATGATGCATGGTGATAAGATGATTCTAATGCAATTTGTTCGAGTGTGTTTTTGGTTAGTTTCTAGTAGTTTCGAGCTACTTGAACAAATTAGTGAGAAAGTTCTATTATGATAGATTTTAACTCACATCGATGCAAAACATGATGTAAAAATGTAATAGCAAGATCTAAGACCAAAAATTACTCGCAAGACAAAAACATGTAAAATTATGTATTTGAATTGTCTTGCATATGGGATTTGAAGTTTATCATACGAGAAGTTTAAAACGTTGGTATCGAAAAGTAAACAGATTAAAGAAACAAAATGAAGGTAAAAGAAACATCTAAACGTCACAAATTATTAAAACTAAGAGTTGGTAAAAAACATAATAATTTTTTTACTTATAATAAAAATAAAATGAAAATAATTGTATAAGTTATTTCTAATAAAATAATTGAAGTGTAAATATGTAATATTTATATTTAAAGAATGGGATATATGTAAATAAAATCATATACGTAGTTGAGTGTTTAGACGGAAGATGTACGTAATTAAAATTTTAAAATTTTAGGTTGGCTATATATAATCTAATAGTTATATATAAAGGGTAATATGTAAAATAAAAAATAAATTCAGTGGTTGAGGTTTATGTTTAAGGGAATACATGAAAGCATACCTAATCAAATATGCTAATGTAAAAGTCAAGAAAGATGTGTAAGCTTGAGTAATTTTCGGGATTTCATTTAACCCATTTAAGTTTTAATTTGCTTAAAAGCGAAAGAAAAATAATCATACAAGATTTAGGCTTAAAAGTTTTACCAACACCAAATACTATCTTCCCCCTCTTTGAGGATGTTAGGATATTGAATCGATTCAAATCACGCATAATGTCCGTATGTCACATGATTATTTTCTATCATGTCCACATCATCTCACCCAGACATAAAAATATCCACATGTACTCACCATAATAAATTTTCAAATTTATATAAAATTTTAATTTTAAATAAGCTTTCTTAGCAGATACTCACTTAATACTATATTAATTAAATTAATTTCTTTCTAAAATAAATAAGCTTTTTATAATAAAAATTTAATGAGACTTGATTTTATTAAAATAAATTTGTTAAAACAAAATACTGTATATAAAAAGGTTTGATATTTATGAATAATAAAAAAAATTCTGTATTACCATCTATAGTTTGAATAAACAAACAAACAAACAAACAAACAAACTCAGTATATCCCACTCAAGAGTAGGGTCTGGGGGGGTAGATGGTGGCAAGTCTTTCCTCTATAGTTTGAATATGTTTGTTATATATAATAATTTCATTATATTCGATTATACATATATATAATTATTGTATAATTTTTCTAACCCATGTAACACAGGGGTATCTAACCTAGTAAGCTTTAATATAACCGAATACAATGTCAATCCTGTAAGAACATTCTTAAAACAATGCTAACAAATCGTTTAAAATTAATAAAATCCATGTAGCCCTCTGATAGAAAAGTCTGCTTTATTCAACCTAACCTTTTATATGATTGTAAATATGGTTTTATAAAACCCATCATATATACATAATCTGTGCACCCTATAAACCATGTCCAAAAGAATTAGAGAGATTAGACTCAAAAACCAGTGCTCAAATAATACTTAGCTACTCTTACTCAAGAAGACCGTTTAGTAGTGGTGAGTCAATGTCGGTATTCCTTCTTGTCAATCGACTACCTGTTCGTGGTTCACCCCTGCAAAATAATAAACTTAAAATTTGAGAAATGATAATTTTTTATGTTTAGATAAACACATTTTCCTTGTAATTACTTAAAAAAATCGGAATATAATTACCTAACCCACCCCCATGATGAACCTGTTTAGAGACATTTTCTTAAAAAGATGTCCCTTTTTAGTCATTTTATGTATTTTTACCTTAAATAATTAGAATTTATCAAACATACAAATGGGACTTATTTCACCACTACTTTTAGCAACTTGAGATTATATTAGTTGATGAAGTAGTTCCTATATGCAATAATAAAGTACAGGCATCATAGAGACCTTACACTAGTTGACTGGAGCTCTACAGAACCAGACTCCTCATTATCCTGCATGTACAAGTTTGTAAATTTGTTAAAAACTCAATGGCATGAATTCCAAATAAACAAAAGTTACAAGTTTAGGAACCTCAAACAATAAGTCCTTTCTTGTGATCATCCCAATCACACGGGAAGCACGTGGAACTACAAATATATGCCTCAAACCTAGCTGACGGAATAGATTGTAAACCTGGACAATAGTATGTGAATTAGTATAAGATAAATTTAAAAAAATTTCAGCAAATAGTTTATAATATTATGTCAATAAAAATAAATGTCACGTTTCAAATTGAATACTTTGACAGTATATAGATGTGTCTCATTTGGTCATTACATCTATTACCTCATGAGTCATGAGTACTGAACAAATGCTTATCTAATTATTACATCTCCAGACAATACAAGCGTATCCAACAGTATTTTCTATGGTTATATGATGTCGATTATTCAATATTACATCATTAGTTTTCAAGCACCCCCGCAATAATCCATAATAAAGAATTGGATAATCACCTTTGTTAATGACATGTCTTCAGGGACAACATATGGTGATGGATTCACAAACGGGGCAAGATCTATGTACATTTCCAAATCATCCGGACTTAAATGAATATCATTTATTGATAATCCTTTACTTGTAACAGGTTTCACAAAGTCACCAAGATTGTGTCTGCAATTACAATATTTGTGATATTATTAACCATAAAAGCATGGTTGCAAAATTCGCTAGGCGCTCCCTAGTCGGTCAAGCGAGGAGTTGAGAGTACTCGATCTAGGAGGAGAGTACTCGGGGAGTACTCGCACATGTTAAATTATAAAGAATTTAGTTTTGGCAAATTAAATATATGTCAAATAACGTAAATTTACTAATATTTATAACAAAATATGTGAAAATGATATTCATTCTTTGATATAATAGGCATATAAATTATGTTTTACTTTTGTTAAAGTTCAAATCGGCCCGAGTTGACCTACTATATCTGATTCTAGTCAAGGTTGACCACGTTTGATCGATTCTGAGTAATTATGCCGAGTTGAAGAAAGTCGCCTCGGCAATCCACCTTGGAACGATTACTCGGGGAGTACTCGGCCTTGTAGACCTTGTTTTACAACCATGCATAAAAGTAAAATAAAAATATCTAATGCATTTTATTATACCTGATTGGTATAGATTGGCTTCTCATATCAACAGCAAGAGGGCTATGCTGGAAATCCGCTTTGGACTGCAGAAGTACCAATAAGTGACTGCATCAAAAACAAAAAAGATATTAAGAAATTACTTGAGCTAACCCAGTTACTGCAGGTTGATTTCGTATTTGTTTGTATTGCTTTATAGAAATTACAGAGCACATGATCGAGGATAGGAGTGCGTGGAGACGTAGAATTAAAATTAAAAACTTTTAGTGGGATCTGTGGGTAGGAAGGGTAAACGAAGACTTGATGCGAAACCCTCGTGTGAGGTGTAGGTATTCCACATTCTTCCCTATATACGTGATTCATGGCTTCATGCCGCTTATTTGTTGTACGTACTTTCTAAATCCTTATGTGTTATTTACCTATGTGCTGTATGTGTTGTATGCCATATATTATGATTGCTATTATTATTGCTTTTGTTAGCGAGTCGGGGGTCTCTTCGGAAGCGGTCTCTCTATCTCCCAAGATAGAGGAAAGACTCGCCACCACCTACCCCTCCCAGACCCTGCTCTTGAGTGGGATATACTGGGTATGTTTGTTTGTTTGCTTTATAAAAAAAGTTATCAATCAGGGTCTAGTCACATATAGTTGTAACCCTTATTATTTTATACCTGCGCAAGATAAGACCAATGACCATTGTTTCTCCACTTCGTGAGTGATCCACAACCTAAATGTCATGTAAAATAAAGATTTTGTAAAAACATTAACTGACTTGGAATTAATTCAACAAAAGTACAGGATTGACATACAGGGAAGCCATTGTGATTATTAGTCCTCAGAACAGCCACCACATCAGCAACTTTAACCACGCGAGTAAAGTAACAAACCTATCAAGTGCACAAAAAAAAGAAAAAGAAAGATTACATGCATATGACAGGGAGCTGTGTATTTCAGAAAATTAGCAGCCATATGGCCCATATGAGTGAGCCGGGTAATGAATCAAACTAGATTCAGGATAAAACAAGCAAATTCTGCGCAGATCAAACAGGTCAGGTTGGGTCAGGTCGGCAAACCCATCAGCACTTATATGTCCATTTTTGTATTTATTAATAATAAATGTATAATATAAGATTGCAAAAACTATACTTTATTAACAATAGGATGATAAACATCTAAATACAAGTTTATGGACTAAAATTCTGGGATTGAACCATTACCAATAAAATTCCAACCCAAATTGTGCCGTTTCCATATAAATGGGGTATAATTGTCACCTGTAGTTTCCCTTGTTTCTTAACATGAGATGAAATGATGGAGAAGGTAAACCTTAAAAACTAACAATCAAATCTAAGTTTCTAACCTTTTGGTTCCCACAAGCTTCTTTTGCTGTCATTTTTCTCATCAAATTTTTGGGTCGGGATTCAAGTAAAGGAATACCCCTCAATCTAGCCTGTTCTTCATATAAACCTTCATTGAAAGCATCACCAACAGCCTGAAAAGGTAAATGCTCAAAAAATATATTTCCTATTTTGCCACATGGTCCATGTAAGAAACAAGTTTTACCTTTGATATGAGAAGAACAAGCATGATAAGAGGTAAAAGCTTCAAATTGTTAGTAATTTCAACCATAATAACGCATAGGGAAACTGTCATTCGCATTGAACCCCCAAGAAATGAAGCAGCTCCAAGTAAAGCATACCTGAAAATATGTTATCACAATAAATTTTTTTTTACAAGAGCGATGTTGTATCCTCCTAAAATCATAATTATGGACACTGGAAATAATCAATGACATGTTGACTTCTCTAGGTGGGTGGATTTTTGCCAAGTGTCCATTAGAAATGTTTTTAGCAGGTAAATATAGTGAAATATAACAATATATACCCCCCACGTAATTACCAAGTAGCAGCAAGTGGAAATGTAATTTGAATACATAGAAGAAGGTAAAATATATAAAACTCACGTTCCTTCTTCAATGTTTGTCTTTTTGTAGAGTCTAACAACAAACATGCCAACAAGGCGTCCATATGTAGATCCAATCATTATACCAGGAACAAACTGGCCAGCCGGAACAGCAGTACCAAATGTCACCACAGCTAAGCTATAGAACATAACCTGAAGGAAAACACACATGTATAACATAATTAACTTTCAGAAGATGAGCAAAACAAAGAACTAAAGATGCAAAAAAGTTGTTGATTCTACATTACACCTTTTGTAATCAGTTATATTTCTTGTATGATATCGCCCACCATACCCAATAGGCCAATTTCACAAAATGACAAGAAGTGTTTGCAATTTGGGGCCAAGGAAGGATGATTCGTGCAAAATAGAAAACAACCCACATCTACTAAGCTTTCAAAAAATAATTCCATCCATTTCTAGTGGATTTGAAAAGGATTTCATTCTAATATTTAGATTTAGTTAATTAGTATAGTACTAACTTTAAATTTTGTTTGTTTAGTTTACCAAAAAAATTCTTTATGTCTATCAAGAACTCAAATTGTTTGATCTTAATTCAAACGTCAATCATATAAAATAAATGGAAAAAAAAAAAATTTTAAACGACTACAATCTGTTGGGTTGTGAAGGCTTTGGGTCGAACCGGGCTTGGTTCAGGCCTGTTTTGCTGCAAACAGAAACAAGGGCAGCCGGCCCTAAGGCAATTAGGATTATTTAGTTAATTCTTGGAGCCTAAGTTACTGCCTTAATTACTAACCCTAATCTAGCATTATAAATAGACCCATTGATGTAATTGTATTCTTTGAGCACAATAATAATATAAACCCTAGTTGCAGAGTGGACGTAGGTCATCTAGACCGAACCACTATAATTCTCTCGTGTCTACTCTTTCTTTTGTGTGATTGTGTGTGTTTGTTTGCTTCCGCTGGAACCTACTCTGATTGTGATACCTAACAGGGTACATGAATGAAATCACTTTTTTACGGAATCAAGTTGTTTAATGTATTGGAAGAATACTTGGGCCTATGATTCTGGGATAGCAACTAGAGTTGAGAAGACTCGTTTTTATCAAGATGAATGGAGCATCATAGATTCATAGGTGTCCAGAGTTCTCATCATTTTAGGATGGGAGGTCATAAGTTTGTCTTTGCTGATCATATTTATGGTATTTTTTTTGCAGAGCCTTCACCATTGCATACCACTACAATTGTAGAGAAATGCACACTTAAGTTGGTTGATGAGTATAAGCACATGTT
>BJCO01826455.1:2874-16479 GCA_018326465.1 Flaveria floridana | reverse complement strand
TTTATCATTTTCTTATCACATATAATCTCAGCATGGTTCTTACTTAACCAATCCATACCTACCACAATATCAAATCCTCCTAATTTAATAGGAATCAGATCTATATCAAAACAATATTCATCTAAATTTAAAATACAATTAGGAATAATTTCACCAGCTTCTATTACTTTATCATCAGCTAATTCTATCACATATTTATGTCTTAGTTTCTCAGAGGTTAAACTAAGTGATGGTTTAAAGGTATTTGAAATAAAACTGCCAGTTGCTCCTGTATCAAATAATACTTTTGCGTACTGGTTATTGATAAGGAACGTACCCATTACCACTTATGGTTCATGACGAGCTTCTTCAGCTTGTATTACGAAAGCTCTTCCACGGGGGTTGTTTTGGTTAACTGGGGCCTTGCCTTTCCGTTGTGGGCATTCATTACGAAAATGATTCTCGTTTCCACACTAAAAGCAAACTGGTTTAGGGTTGGTAGGGTTCTTGCAATCTCGAGATATGTGTCCTTTCTTCTTGCAATTATAGCAAACCATTGTCATACAGTTTCCTAAATGATATCTTTGGCAGATATTGCACTGTGGTTGTCTATCCATCTTCTTTCCCTGAGCTGTTCCTAAGAAATTTCTTTGTGGAGGTCGGGTTATTCTTTTCTGAGGGTTTTCTCCAAATCTCCTCCCTGTGTGGTTTTCATTCCACTTTCTTTTCTCTCCTATTTGTGGATGGCTTAATGATCCATTCCTGATCATTTCATCTGTCAAACTTCCTGACAGGATTACTGCTTCCTGAAAAGTTTTGGTCCTTACGGATTTAACTAATCCTCTACTAGCCCCCAAATATATCTTCCTATCCTTTTTGATTCAGGGGTTATCAGGTGTGGTACTAACCTGGACAGTTCATTATACCTATCGGTATATTTCCGGTGTGCAGCTCCTTTCATTTCTAGTGCCAGAAATTCAGCTTCTAATTTTTCTATTTCATTATAAGGACTATATTTCTCTATCACTAGATTCCTAAAATCTTCCCAACTTATCTTATTCATAATATGTCTACCCTTAGTGTGTACCTCCATTTTCCACCAGGATTGTGCCTCTCCTTTCAGTGAATACGAAGCAAACAGTGTCTTGTAATTCTCAGCACAGTTACTGATTTCTACGACTGCTTCCATTTCATGTAACCATCATAAGGCTTGCACAGCTCCTCCTTTTCCATCAAATTCTCGGGGTCTACAGGACATAAAGGTCTTGTAAGAGCATCCTTTCGAGACTCCATTCAGGATTTCTTCTTCCCATCGTTCTTCTGAATTAATATTTTCAGGCCTTTCCTGTGGGTGTGAGGTGGTTCCAAAGTTCAGATTCTGTTGTAGTTGGGTTATCATGGTAGGTAAGGTAGCTTATATTTGTTGGGCTACTATTTGAGAAATTCTGTCATTCTCATTTGTGTCAGTATTCTCAAGTGTTTCTTCCCCAAGTCGGGTTCTCGGTCGTCCCACTCGAGCTGTTCTTCGTACAGGCTAAGTGTTTCTTTTTGGCGGCATGATTCACTATAGTGAATTATAATATTAGTATCATAAATAAATATTCTAACACAAATTCATTTAGCACATATCAAATAGATATTTCAACATAAAGATACATATATTTATATCATTTAAGCTCTTATTTCTTTATTCCGATAAGTTAGACTATAGCCTTCTACTTCTTGCGAATCCATTCCCATATCTTTGTGAAGATATTTTTCCTAGGTGTTTTGAGTTTCTTGATGTCCTTCTGGATTCTCCAGATTCCTAGTTGTATTTTCTTAAGTTTTCTAAGAGTCCGTTGAGCTGTCTTAACTTGGTCCAACTTTTGTCTTTTAGTTACCTTTTCTTCATTTCTGGAGGAATCAGAATGTTGTATTTCTATATCCTCAACTTGCTTAGTCATGAATCTGTTTCCACGTTCTATCTTTTTCCTAGGGGTCTTAATTGTAGATCCTCCAATGTGTACCGGTGCACGTCGAACATAGAATTTTTGCTCTTTTTCCACTTCTAGTTGAGGAATTTCCATAGCTTGTTAGGGTTCTGGTTCAGATGTTATTTCCTTAGAGTTACTATGGTCTGGACACTCGGAAGGATCGGTCTCATTGTAGTAACTATCTGAATTCATAACTGCATGAATTTCTTTATAATGTTTCACAAAATGGTTAGTCACATATTATTATAATTATTAAAGTTAAGCATAGAATCATATAATTTCACATAAAATTATATCACACAAGTATATATATATATTTACCATTAATTGAGCTTATGGTTATAGTCTAGGTATTTTCATTGTATCTAATTCTCTATAACCAATGGCTCTGATACCAACCAGTCACATCCCGGCGGAAGCGTGAGTCGATTTTCTGGGTGTGACTTGTTTGTTCAGAATACAATTGATTATAAGAAATTAAATTACAACAATACTAATAGATAACACACATAAGTTAATTATATATATATCATAAGTGGGGATTACATCATTACATATAAGTTCAAAATTTGACATAATCCTTATTACAACATTTTATTTAACTAAACATCTTTAGGTATGATGGAAATGCGCATCCACTACCACGCTGCCATCGTATATGTTGACGGTTAGGCTTATACAGACCATTCCCACTACTTCGCCCCAACCGTTGTAAACATCAAACGAAAAGTCTATGTTGTTAGTCATTTTTCATCTGAAAAATCATACTCAAATAGTCAACATAAAGTTGGTGGGATCATAAGTTTATTTTCAGACAAAACATTTTATTGATGCACCAATTACAACCAAACCTGCTCACACACATAATCATACAGTCACGAAATAATTCACAAGATCAGATAATATTACATCACAACACTCATTCTGTTGGTGCAGGAAATATTTAAATAACATCGCAACACTCATCCTGTTGGTGCAAAATATTCTCCTAAGTAGCGCTACTAATATTATCAGACGGTTCCTCATTCGAATTAATGGTTGTATCACAAATGACAGTAAATCTCAAAATAGTTTCAAAAATAATGCATCAACGTAACTAGTATATTTTTCCCCCAAAAAACTTTACAAATACCAAAATGGAGCTATGAGTCTCACCTTTCCTCCAAATTGTAACCTATAAAAATAAATTTTATAAGTTAGATACAAAAATCCCTTTAAAATTTTCAGAACCTCAAATATTACCAATTCTTAAAATTTAAGCTGTAATATAATTAGATAATATTAACACAAAATTCTCAATTTTTATTTTACTATATATAATTTGTTATAATTATTAAAATTTCACTATAAATCACTAAAAATAGCTACTGATATCCAAAATTTTCCAAAATTTTATAGAATATTATTTTAGAAGTTTAGATCATTCCATAATTTTCCTGATGTCCAAATCCCAACAAATTTTTTTTTGTAAATCTCACAATATTCCCAAAATTTATTAAAAATATTTATATATCTTCAAAAATTATGAAATTTATACCATCTGTTGAATATGATTTATCATAGCTTCAGTGAATTGTTCACGATTTATGGTACTGTCTAAGTATTTCCTTTTATTTTTCCTTTATAGATCACTTAAAAATTTATTTTTCAATCATAATAAGGAAATAAAATACAAAATAATTTCCGGAGCTTTTATATATCAAAAGAGTCATTATGTGATTTTTCTATAATTTTCCCAATTTTTTTTGCAATTTTTGAGCATTTTCTTTATTTTTACTATTTAAACAATTTTGTATAAATTGTTTTATTCATCATAATTTTGTCAAAACTTACAGAAGAATATTTCAGTATTTTTATAAATATTCTTCAATGTTTATTCCTACAATTGCATTCATCTAATATTTTTGCTTATTTTACTTAATATTTGTAAGATTTAATCTTATAAGTCCTAAAATATCCTTTTGTCACATGTTTTTCTGAATTTTTAGTATTTCATTACTGTGACTTGATGAAAATTAAAGGATTTTAAAACATTTTAAGATTAGTCTTGGTGTATTTGCACCAAAACTAGTTATAAATGTGTTTATAACACATATGTAACTCTTTTTTTCAAGGTATATTAAGAAGATAAAGAAACTAAAACCTTGTGAATGATGTTTGCTGCCTTGAAAACCGAGAGAAAGAGTCATGAAGGTGGTGGTGATCACGGATAGTGATGGTGGTGGAAAAGGTGGTGCTAGGGTGATGGCTACGGGTGGTGATGGTGATGATGGTTATGGGTGGTAATGGTGATGATGGCTACGGGTGGTATGGTGGTGATGGTTATGGATTACGATGGTGTGATGATGGTGATGGTGGAGATGGTTACGGATGATGATGATGGAGATGAAAACCGAGAGAGTGTCGAGGGGTGTGTTGGATGGTGGTGTTGTTTGTGGATGTGTCTCGGTCAAGAGAAGGCAATGGTGTCAAGGTGATGATGGTTACTATAGAACTAAGAGAGAGTTGGTGGAAGGTGCATGGATTTCGACCGAGAGTGTGGCTTATATAGGCCTTCGGCCGATCGCCACCTAATGGCCTCATCATGAGCTCTATTACTAGCTTAGATGAGTGTCTCCCCTTAGTCTTGCTTAGTCAATGTTGTAGGCCTAGGTGGCGGTTGGAGGGGTGATATGGTGGCATGCAAGGTGGCGGCCAAGGAGGATTGCTTGGTGTCTTGATTGGTTAAAGTGTTAATCGCTATGATTTAGAGTTTTAATCGGGTGGTTTTGGTTAGTCTAATGGACCGGGTTAAATGCCTCGGTTATGGTTATGTTGAGGTTTAGGTGTTAGGGTTTGATTTGTTTGATGTTAAGTTTCTTTGATGTATTAAGGTGTGGTGATGTTTGGTTGGGTTATCATATTGTTTTGATACCTAATTTACGCACGCATGAGTAAATTTATACATATTACCCATATATATTAGCATAGATAACCATAAGTTTATATATATACATACACGCAAAAACATACATCTATATACATGCATAAGTAGAATATATATATATATACATGCAAAAAAATTACACATGTATACTTAAATTCCATATATGTATACATGCATGCAAACATGCATACGTAAATTCTATATATATACATGCATGCAACGTGTGTAC
This sequence comes from Flaveria floridana, assembly GCA_018326465.1. Classification (NCBI taxonomy): domain Eukaryota; kingdom Viridiplantae; phylum Streptophyta; class Magnoliopsida; order Asterales; family Asteraceae; genus Flaveria; species Flaveria floridana. The sequence continues at coordinate 11,369 of BJCO01826455.1, read as the reverse complement.
AAAAAATATATATGTATGACATTCATATATATACGAAATAATAATGTAATTTACTAAGTAATATTCGTATGGTGTTAGTTGAAATCTAAAATTTTTCTTTAATATATATGTTCGTCTAACCTTATTTCTAAGGTTATCACAGTAATATAAAGTAAAACATAACTAAAAAGATAAGTTGAACTTTTGGTGGTTTGAACATTGACTAACTCGTTAAAACATGTGTTTGGTTTTACCCAGTTTTTACCCGAAACTTGGGTTCAAGCCAAGATTTGTTCAAACACCTTCGTATCAACCATATAATAACTAAAATATAAAGAAAAACTCAGATCTAAAGTGTTTGATGTAACATGGTTGCTTAAAAGTTATTTAAAGTGCTTAAACGAGCATTCGGTTTGGTTCGGTCCTTGACTCGGTATGAACCCTAGGATGGTTACCACATGTCCAAAACCATAGAACTAAAAATAAGGTAAAAGTTCTAGATCTAAACTCAAACAAGAAAGTTAAGCGAATAAACCTCCCGAAAACGACCCAAACAGGCCTAAAATGCATAAATATGTGTTTGAATGCCCACAAGCCTTAAATAAAGATGAAAATGGTTTATCAACATAAAGTAACTTAGAAAAACTGAAACTATCCAAAAACACATACCCGAAATGGTTTGAAACGCAAGATTCGGTTCCGTTGACTTTTTAAAGTCAAACTTAAGCAAAACTAGCTATAACAACTTGCAAGATCAAAAATTTGGAAGAAGAAGATGAAAGTGCAGGTGAAATAATTGAGAATGAGTGGTATTTATAGGGAATGATTAGGGTTTGAGGGAATGGATAATGCGTTTGTCCGGTGGGTAAAAGGGTGCACTTTGATTCTTTTATTTAAAATTAATTTTGATTTAAATAAATTATGATCAGGTATAAAAACATGTTTGGATGGTTCTAGAATAATTATGGGTTAGGTCTTGTTTGATTTGGATGGTTAAAATACGAGTCCGGGCCTTAAACGAGCTTAAACGAACCGAAAACGTTAAAAAAACTGATTTTGCTGAAACGAACTGTGGGCCACGCCACGACAAGTATGAAACATGATTACAACATAAAATCCATCATTTTATTAATATCCAAAGATTCAAAGACCAAAACGAGTCGCGTTTACAATACAGAATAACAAATACAAAGCTAGCCGAAAATGACAAATGTCACGGTATTCCCTACTTTTGGAAATTGCGTCCCGAAATTAGGAAGAAGCTACGACGAAGAGATGCTGATACTTTTCCTTCATGGCGTCTTCTCTTTCCCAAGTAAATTCGGCACCACGTCTTGATTCCTAGCAAACTTTCACTAACCGAATACGGCTTCGTTTGGTTCGTTTCTCGTTGCGATCCATAATTTCTACGAGTCTTTCAACAAATTGCATTGTCTCATCGATATGTACTTCGTCGAGTGGTATATGGAGACTGCCCTCGGCTAAGCATTTCTTGAGGTTTGAGACATGAAAGGTAGGATGAACACCGGAAAGTTCTTTTGGTAAATCGAGTCTATAAGCCACTTTTCCAATCCTTTCGAGGATCTTGAATGGGCCTATGAAACGAGGAGCTAGTTTTCCTTTATTTCCAAAATGGACTACCCCCTTCCAAGGAGATACTTTGAGAAGGACAAGGTCGTCGACGTGAAATTCTAGAGGCTTTCGTCGTTTATCGGCATAACTTTTTTGATGACTTCTAGCGGCGAGTAGATTCTTGCGGATTTGATCGATACGATCGGTAGTGTCTTGAACCATCTCAGGACCAATGATTTGAGTTTCCCTAATCTTGTTCCAACAAATCGGAGAACGACACTTGCGACCGTAGAGAGCTTCAAACGGAGCCACACCAATGCTAGAATGGAAACTATTGTTATAAGAGAACTCAATAAGCGGAATACGAGAGTCCCAATTTCCGCCAAAGTCGAGTACGCATGATCGAAGCATATCCTCAAGGGTTTGGATTGTACGTTCGGATTGGCCATCAGTTTGAGGGTGATAAGCGGTACTAAGGTCAAGGCGAGTACCCAAAGCATTTTGAAGCGATTTCCAAAAATGAGATGTGAAACGAGCATTATGATCGTAGATGATGGTCACTAGTATACCATGGCGGCACATTATTTCTTGGACATAGATTTAAGCTATTTGTTCCACGAAGGACTTTTCTCGGATCGGAATGAAGTGAGCCGATTTGGTCAATCAATCGATGATTACCCAAATACTATCATTTTGTTTTCGGGTATTTGGGAGCTTAGTGATGAAATCCATGGCAATGTATTCCCATTTTCAAACAGGAATCGGGGGTTGCTCGAGTAAACCGAAAGGTCTTTGATGCTTGGCTTTAACCTTTGAGCATGTAAGACATTTTGAAACGTAAAATGCCACATCCTTTTTCATACCGGGCCACCAATAAATGGAACGAAGATCGAAGTACATTTTATCCGCACTGGGATGCACAGAATAACGTGACTTATGAGCCTCGTCAAGAATGAAAGTACGAAGTTCGTCATGATCGGGAACCCATAAACGATTGAGGAAGTAAAGTAAGCCATCGGGTTTTGTTTCCAGTTGAAGCTCGGCTCCACATGACATTTCGTCGTACATGTTACCTTCATCAACGGAGGTGCATTGGGCTCGAAAGATGCGGTTTTGAAGATCGGTTTGGATGATGATGCTATGAAGCAGAATGGATTTGACATTAACTTTTCGACTAATGGCATCGGCCACGACATTCTCTTTACCGGGATGGTAGCGAATTTCGCAATCGTAGTCACTAAGTAGTTCGGCTCATCGCCGTTGTCTCATGTTGAGATCTTTTTGATCGAAAATGTGTTGAAGACTCTTATGATCGGTGAATACTACACATTTTGTACCATAAAGATAGTGTCTCCAGGTTTTTAAAGCAAAAACGACGGCACCAAGTTCGAGATCGTGACTCGTGTAATTTTCCTTGTGAACTTTAAGTTGTCTTGAGGCATAAGCGATAACTTGACCTCGTTGCATGAGAACACAACCGAGACCTTGGTTGGATGCATCACAAAATACCACAAAATCTTTGTTTCCTTTAGGGAGGGCTAAGATAGGAGCATTGCAAAGCATATGCTTTACAGTTTGGAAAGCTTCTTCTTGTTTCGGTCCCCATTCGTAAGATTTTCCCCTATGAGTTAATGCGGTGAGGGGTAACACGGTTTTGGAGAAGTTTAGAATGAAACGCCGATAATACCCGGCCAAACCAAGGAAGGATCAAACTTCGGTAGGTGTGGATGGAGTCTTACAATCTTTTACGGCCTCAATTTTAGCGGGATCAACATGAATACCTTTATTGTTAACGATGTGACCCAAAAATTGAATTTCCTTTAGCCAAAAGTCACATTTCAAAAATTTGGCATAAAGTTGTTCTTTTCTTAGGAGATCGAGAATGGAACGTAAATGATGCTCATGCTCGGCTTCGGTTTTAGAAAAGATGAGGATATCGCCAATAAAGACAATTACGAATTTATCCAAAAATGGTTTGCAAACGCGGTTCATTAGGTCCATGAATACTACGGGTGCATTGGTTAATCCCAATGGCATAACCACAAACTCGTAATATCCATACCGCGTACGAAAAGCAGTTTTGGGAATGTCATCTTCGTGAACACGCAATTGATGATAACTCTATCGAAGATCGATTTTGGAGAAGTAAGTTGCACCTTGGAGTTGATCGAAGAGGTCATCGATTCAAGGCGAAGGGTAAAAATTTTTTATGGTGAGTTTATTGAGCTCATGGTAGTCGATACACATGCGAAACGAACCACCTTTCTTTTTCACGAAGAGAACGGGTGCACCCCAAGGAGATGAGCTTGGACGGATAAAACCCTTATCAGAGAGTTCTTAGAGTTGGTTTGACAATTCTTGCATTTTCGAAGGAGCTAAACGATAGGGAGCCTTAGCTACGGGAGTTGCTTCGGGCACAAGGTCGATTCAAAATTTGACGGGACGGATGGGTGGAAGACCGGAGATGTCATCGGGAAAAACGTCAGGAAAATCACGAACAACGGGAATGTCTTGAATTTTCCTTTCATCGGGGTCTTTTGCCAACTCTTGATCTAGGAGCGGAACGTACTTTTGGCGTACGTACTTTTGAGATTGAGAGCACGACATGAGGTTTAGCTTTTTGGGAGACGTTTTGCCAAAGATTTTGAGAGTTTTACCGTTGGCGAGCGGAATTCAAATAAACTTATCATAGTAAACAACTTCGGCACGATGCAAGGCTAACCAATCAATGCCTACTATGATGTCGAAACTTCCCTATTTGCATCGGGATGAGGTCAATCGAGAATTTACACTTGCAAAGAGTGAGGATGCAATCGCGAATGACCGAATCGATAGTGATAGAGCTACCATTGGTGACTTCGACAGAAAAAGGTCGAGAAAGTTTAGTACGGGGTACGGCAAGGGTTGATTCAAATTTAAATGAAATAAAACTCCTATCAGCTCTGGTATCGAATAAAATTGAAGCTAAATGCTCATTAAATAAAAACATACCGTTAACCTTGTCGTTGGTAACTTGGGCTTGGTTGACATTCATCATAAATGCACGCCCTTGGTTGCCATGGGTAACTTGAGGAGCTTGCAAAGGCAGGGGAGGAGCAGCTTGAATTGCTTGGAGCGGTTGAATCGGAGGAGCAATGAGTTGCAGGACTTGAGGTTGGTAGGTTTGCAATTGGTAGGCTTAAGTTGTGTAGTAAGGTGCGGGCATGATTTGGGCTTGATTTGCAAAAGTGAGTTGGGGACAAGCATTGCGAAAGTGATTCGGGTCTCCATAATGGAAACAAGCTCTCGGTTGAGGAGGAGTTTGAGCAAAAGGCATGGGTCAGTTTTGAGGATTATGCGGAACAAACCTTGGTAGAGTGGTTTGTCTACGGGAGGCTTCACGACACACATTGCTAAGGTGACCGAAACGATTGCAATTGAGCATTGGCGACAAGTGGAGTAAGATGGGTGGTGGCGTTGACAAGTGTTGCATTAACGATGGGGACCGGTGTAAGGTTTTCGATTTTGAGAAGCTTGAGATTGAGATTGGGGTTGAGTTGGGTGAGTGACAGCAAAGTTTCGATGGTTCGGTTTATGCTTCTTTTTAGAGTGGAGAGATGAGTTGGAGTAATTTATGGATTGGGGTTGGGATTCAACTTTGGAGCTTGGAGATGGATCGGTGGTGGCTTTGACATTTAGTTTCTTGGAATCCTTTCAGGATAAAGTCCCCGTTTTGACATGGTTCTCCGAAAGGGCGGCGGCAAGAATGAGCATCATTGAGCGTTTGTGCCTTGCTACTCATGACGGAATCTCGGATTTGCATAGGCAAACCCGAAACATACTTGTCAATTGTCCTCTCGAGTGGGGTAACCAAATGGGGTACTAGAAGGCTAAGCTCGTGGAAGCGGTTTGAGTAAGCGAAGTTGTTACCGCTATCTTGTTTAAGATCCCAAAATTCGGCCTCCAATTTTTGAATTTCATGCTTGGGGCAAAACTTTTTGAGCATGACGTCCTTCAGTTCATCCCAAGGGAGAGTCATAGTGACTTCCGCTCCCTTGGCATTCATGATGCTATTCCACAACGTTAGGGTGGTTAGCTCGAACACACTTAATGCGAAAGTGGTTCGCTTGGCCTCTGGGCATTCATAATGCAAGAACACGCTTTCCATGCATTCAAACCATTGGAGGAGCGTGGTAGCACACTTCTCACCCATAAATTTCGGTGGATTGGCGCCCGTAAACTGTTTGTAAGTAAAGGTAGTATGAGCGGGTGTGGCTTGAGTAGCAATAGGTTGCGGTTGGATGGCTTGAGTTTGAGTAACAAGGGTGGGGAGTACAACGGCCATTTGAGTTGTAACCAATTCGGCTATCTTAAGGTCGGAGCTCTTGGAGCGACGAGTTCGACGTGCTTGACGAGCTTGGCGATGAAAGGGAGGCATTCTAAAAATAATAAAAGTGAGAAAATATGAGATTTTGGGGTAACTAGTGTAAATATGAGGATGGTTATCATAAATATTAGATTGTAGTGAAATATTTTGTGAACCTTATAATCATGAAAAAAACCATTTTAACACAAAAAAATCTTTGAAATTTGAAACGCTAAGATTTGGGGCGGGAAATACATGCATGAATCACCATGACTTGTTGTCCCGACAGTAATCTTACAGAAAAACGACGTAATGCGGGGAGTCGAAACATTGCGTGAATCACCGCGTCTTTCATGTTTCAACCAAGATCATAATAACGTGATAAAATGAGAAGTCAAAAACACTAGTCCACGTATCACCGTGGCTTTCATGATTCAACTTAAAACAAAACGAAATCGAGGGAAGGATTAAAACACTAGTCCACGTATCACCGTGGCTTTCATATTTTAATCCAAAAATATTAATGGAGGTAACCGGAACGGTTACGACGACTGCTTAAAGTTAGCAACCCATATAACGCGCATTGGCTTTGGCCTATAAGGTCAAACACCTTGACTTGAACATTCCAGGTAAGTAAATCACCTTTGACTCTCGGAATCGTTTTGCCAAAGGTTCACATCTAGGTATTTTCCCTCTTCCAGTTAGTACGAACCCGTTATAATGTCACACTTTAAGGAGATGAGAAATATCAAAAAAATTGGGACCCAAACTCAAATGTTGAGATCCATAATTTATTTATTTATTTATTATTATATATATATTTTTTGAAGTAAGGTAAGGATACCTTAGATTTCTATGAGAGTGTGTACGTGTACATGAGGGTAAATGAAACAAATAAGTAAATAAAGGCAAATAAACAATCAAGTAGGGTAACACGTATAGGCAAACGTTTTGGGAACCTAAAGCAAAAACTATACTAGGTCGTTACGTCTAATCACCTATCCTATAGTCATGGCTCTGATACCAATCTGTCACACCCCGACCAAAGCGGCGGAACATGTCGGGGCACGACTATGATTGTTTAAATGCACACGACACTATTAAAGTGACAATATTTAATCAACTCATTCATTTCACAACATGTTCTTACAAATACAAGAAAATAAATAGTTCTTAACTAATAACCTAACGGTCCAAAATATAATAACGTCTTTAAATCTTCAATCAACCGACAATCAAACCTGTAGCATTGCATAAAATATATTTTGTCAACATGTATGTTGATGAGCAATTCCATGTCTTTATAAATATAATATAAGGCGAAATCCACAACTCAAATATGTGAAACCGTAAATAAAAGCCACAATTGAGGTATATAAATCATAAATAAATGAGGCTCCTTTCTAATAGATATAACTACCATATTACAAGGAGGAGCGTATGATCATACTTATTGAGGATGAGGATGAGGATAACCAATTAAAAGCAATAAACATTTAGCAATTAATCATATGAGGTATATAACATACAATTGGACAATTATTCTAAGCAACACATAACTTAGAGCTTGTGGTTTGAGGATCTAAGTGTTAAATCATTTTTGTTTGAGTAAGTATGCTTGCTACCCCCCAAAGTATAGAAAAGAAAACAGGGATGAAATTACCACTTGAAAAAAAGTGGCGTTGATGAACAAACTTAGAATAAAATTCTCAAGTAAGCGAGCCCGACGGTTTAACTTGCGTGTCCTAAATTGAAAGATCTTGAGTAAGTTTTGAGTCTTGAAGATGAAATATAAATGGTATGAAAGTTCATAAAAATAAGGCTTGGGTTTTCGGAAGTTTTAGTTATATTTTACAAAAGTGTGTTTAAATAGAGTAAGGATGAAATGAGTTTTATAAGAAACCGGGTCCTTGATGTTTAATTTTACTCAACCTTTGTTAAGTTTTACATAAGGGAGTTGGTTTAGTGCTAGTGTGCACGATCCCACTAATGTAAGCATCAAGATCCGACCTACACTCTCTTAAACCTGAGTTTGAGACTAAAAATTCGCTTAAACCCGATCTAAGCATAAAATAAAGTTTGGTTCTGTCAAACCATAATCTTAGAAATATAAGTAATATAAACTGAAACATAAGTTAAAAAAATTAGGAAAGATTTTTGGTGGTTTGAACGGTGACTAGGTCGTTAAGACGAGAAGTTCGACTTTTACTCGGTTTTTACCCGAAACTTGGGTTCAAGCCAAGATTTGTTCTACACTTCCAAAATATTAAGTAATATGAGTAATATAAAGTAAAACATATGTAACACCCAGATATTTTCTTTGAAGCCGACGATAGAAGAAAAAGAAATAAATTTCAAAGTCGGGGGACCAAACTCGCCAACGCGAAAAAGTTGGGTAAGTGGGGATATTTAAAAGGAGAGGGCATCCCTTACCATTTCCCCTCACCCACAAACATCATCCAAAGAGAGGAGAAGAGAGAAAAGGGAGAAAAGAGCAAAAAAGCTTGGTTCGAGTGGGTTCGGGCTTGGAAATCGTCGTGTAGCGGGTTTAAACGAAGCTCTTCTTCTTGGTGTCGTTTGTGTGAGTTCTAGGACCCCT
>BJCO01826395.1:0-12453 GCA_018326465.1 Flaveria floridana | reverse complement strand
TCTTTGATCTTCAGAATTTGTTCTTCAGACTTTATCATCTTCAGCAGAAAGCTGGAGCTAAGATGCTCTCAAGCTTGACATTCAAGCAAGAGAACACAATAGCTGATGAGAGTCTTCAGTTGCTCTCTGACCTTCAGGCAAGAGAACACAATAGCTGATGAGAGTCTTCACTTGTTGTTGTAGTGGCATGTGGGACTTAGAGGTTTTCCTGATCTTGGCTCATTGGTTCTTTTGGTCCAACATTTTCTCTCTTCTTTCTCTCTTCTTGCTGAAATGTGGGTGTGGGGAGAGGTAAGGACTGCCCTCTCCCTTCAAATATCCCCATTTACCTAACTTTCTCGCGTTGGCGAGTTTGGTCCCCCGACTTTGGACTTTATTTCTTTTTTTCTCCTTTCGTCGGCTTCAAAGAAAATATCCGGGTGTTACACAAAGTGAGTTTGGGTTTGGGTTTATAATTTGAAAACGGGCGGATGTTATAGTCTCTCCTACTTTAGGAAATTTCATCTTAAAATTTGACCATGAGGAGGCTAATTCAAAGATATGAGGAAACTTGGATTTCATTTCATGTTCGCAAGTGAACTCTTGGGAACGTTTTAACTCAATGAGTTTTGACTATGGTGTTTTGCTGCACTTGAGTTTGTTCGATTTCATGATTCGTGATTTCATGGGTTTCTTGAAAAAGTGGATAGGTCATCAATTTGATACATTTCGGACGTTACAAGAAGATAATGAGATTTTACCATGAGTGAAGCACCAGGCACAAGATAAATACGAGACTCGACTTAATGGACATGATGAAATATTTAAGCAACTTCGGCATGATTCTTAGATAACCACTTCATGCTTACTATGACATCGACAATCTCCAAGTTGCATCAGTGTAAGATCGATAAGAAAAATTGTGCTTGTTAAGAATAAAGGTATAGTTTGGAATAACGGACTCGGTTGTAATGGGATTTAGAACGAGAGTTGTTTTCATGGGACGTCATTCAGAAAGATTATTAAGAATCGTTATGAGAATTGGATAATGAGTCTTAAAATTTTAGAAAACAAAATCAATGATAAGACAATTCGAAATAACAACAAGATATTGCAAGTGTAAATGTTTGGTTTACAAACCAAAGCAAATACGTTGACTTATCAAAGTTTTAGGTTAACCACAACCTTAATGAAGACACGCGTGCCTATAAGCTGACACTCACCTCAAGTGTTCCCAGGTAAGGTAAACGGATCTATCAGTTGATTTGGATTTATATGAATACCTTGCCTAGACAGAACACCTCAAGATACAGGCATCCAACTCTTCCAGCATTGCATGTTTTCAGTTATGAGACATGGATTTTGACGGGATTTGAAAACTGTGAATAACAACTCAAAATTCAAAATTCAAAATTGAAATCCATTTTATTTAGGCACACAATACCTTAGAATATGATTTGAGAATCATGTGTGCATTGATAAGAATCAAGGTATAAGAACAATCACATAAGACATATAATCACATAATCATGTATAAGCATATAAGGCATATAAAACCCTGTCTAAGCATATATAATGTATTTTGCCTTACTATCTAAGCACATAAGATGAATTTCATGTGCATTACAAGTATTAATATATTTTACAAGTGTGTATTTATAGGGTTATCATGCTTCATAACAAAAAGTATGAAATGAAAATGAAAACGAGGTACGAAAAACTTACTTTATTTAATGATGGTTGTAGAGTACATAAGAAAGCTTGGATGTTCAAGAGTCAAAGGTGATGTCCTAAAGGATAAAAAAATAAATAATAACTTGAAGTCGGAATTTATTATAAGAAGTTAGGATGTTTAGAGAATGCCAAATGGTGAAAGGTAGATTGAAAAATGATTATTGTACCAATTTTAGATTCTGGACAGGATGTTTGGTACGTGTTTAAACATGTTTTAAATATAGCAAACGGTTTCATAAAATTATACAAATTTACAGTTGACTAGTTTAGAGCCTCCCGGACAACTTTCGTTCAGAAATATTTTTATTAAAAGATCTGTAAATAGGTCAAAACAGTAGAAGCTGCTGAAATGCGCACTTATCTTGTGTAGGCTATTATTGAGTCATCCGATTGAGTTTGAAGACGTATAAACTATCGTTAAAAAGGTAATCAATGAACATAATATTAGAGTTTAGTTTTACTCAAATTTATTTTGTTATGACCAATTTATGGTTACTTGAAGTCAGACTATATTCTGCCAAATATATAGTAAGGCACTTATGTGCACTTTTAAAATTTGCTAAAGCATGAAACCGGTTGAAACAAAATTATTATGTTGATATATGGTATATTAGAATTCATTTGAGCTATAAAAAATATTCCAAGACTTTGGCATGGACATCATTTAGAGAAATAATCTTGTGAAATAACCGAATGCGGCGGCATAGCCGTCCATATGCAAACGGGATTCCTTGATAACGTTAGCATGTTCTTAGCTTGATTTAGGAATGTTAGTGATTGTTATAAGGTTAGTGAATGTTAGAAGATTGATGATCAAATGATAATAAATTAAAATTAAAAGAGATTTATTAGAAGAAAAAATAAAAGTAAGAACATAAAGTCATGAAAACAATTGGATGTTAGGATGATTGAAACAATATAAAAATATATAATATAAAAGCAATATAAGATTACCTTAGTATTAGAATACACTTGAAATTTCTTGTAAAAGAAAATTCTTAAAATTGATGAAAACCAATGGATGAAAAAAAGATATGTGAGTGAGATTTTTAGAGAATGAGCAAATGAAAAGTGAGGCCTAAAGCTTGCTTTTATAGTTAATGTTAGGAGGAGGTTATGAATGGTGTTAATAGTGAGTTACAAGTCTTTCTAAAGGGGGTTATGATTGAAATTTAAAATAAATTATAAAATTAAATAATTTATATAAATAAAAGAATAACTACAATTTAAACTCTAAATTTATTAAGACTCTAATTTTAATTTAACAACTTTATTTTTATTAAATCTTTATAGACTTTATAAATCTCACATGAACTTGTAATTTGATTATTTATTTTAATTGAATATAAAAACTTATAAATATTAATAACCTTTTAAAATTTATTTTATAAATTATAAAATTATTATAAATTGTTTAAATGATTTAAAAAATGGAAATTGAATAAAACAATTATCAATATTGGTTAAATTACACATTTAACGTATTTGATTCATTAAAATAAATATAACAAGTTTAATGATGAAATTTCCATTGAATAAAAGTTCAAAATGAGTTTGGGTTTGGGTTTGTAATTTGAAAATGGACGGATGTTACTTTTTAGGTTGACTTTTGAGCTGTAAGGCATCTTTCAACACAAAAAAGCATTACCAAAAGGGTGACTTAGTGTAAGGCCCCGTTCCCGGGCACCTCACAGTTGGACTATCATTGCACATAACACATAAATATACATTTATTTAAAAACATCGCAGCGAAAATAACTCAAAATCATTTCATATATTAATGACAGCTTTTGTAAAATAGTACAATGTAGTTAACTGTTACAAAATATCATAATTTGCATTACATCACAAAAACGTCATTTTTATACAAATGGATGTCATCCCAAAAATGCCAAGTAGCTGCCCCCGTGCCATCCTCAGCAACAATCACCTGCCAACTGAAAAATACATAAAAGTCAGCGTTGCTGAGTGACTTCTAGTTTTATATGTATCAAAATACTTTGTGTGTTTTACTTACAAAATATACCTTTCTATTACATACCTTTATTTTTGTATGTGATCACACATCATACATACATTCAAACAATGTTCCTTGTTTATTTCGTTCTTTCATACTTTCATTTCATTCTTTTTATTAGCATTCGCTTTCATATACATATTTTCATTTCATGCTCTTCATTAACATTCTCTTTCATATACATTCTTTCGTTTCGTACTTTACACTATCTCTTACTTTCATTCTCATACTTTCGCATCGTACCTTACATCATCCTTTTATTTTCTTACTTTCTTTTCATACGTTACGTCATTCTTTTACTTTCATACGGATCGATGAACAATACCCCGAACATTGTGCACGAAGCTGATACTGGGCCTATGGTAATTAAATCACAAACATTATGCATGAAGCTGACCCAGTCACCTAGGGCAAGTCATCTCTCCCTTTCATTCAGACCAATTGGCAATACCTCGAACATTGTACACGAAGCTGATGCTAGGCCTGTGGTAATTAACTCACGAACATTGTGCACGAAGCTGACCCAGTCACCTAGGGAATACCACAAAGGTCTTGTCAATCTCAATGATTGACCCTCCATGAATCCTTCGGGTTATTAAAACCACACATAGTTGAGCTAACAACAACGTGGTCGTGCACCTTCTTTCTCTTTGCTTGCAAGCCATTCTTTCTTTTGTTACATTTTACTTTTCATCTTTGTTATCTTTCACTTTATTATGTTATTCTTTACGTTCTTTCATACATTTGCCATACTACATAAAGTAATAACATAATATTTAACGTATTTTATAATATAATATAAATAAGTTTGAACATCATTAAAAGATGACACATTATACATATATACATATCATGCACCAACCGTACATACTATAATCATAGACCATCACATAACCATACTTAAAATGGGTAAACATAGCCCATGTGTCAAACTAGAGTCAAACCCTACAATTCTGGGTTTCCTAAAAATCCAGAATATTTTTTAAGTGTTTGGGTGCATGAGAACTATTTGGGCACTCCAGCCCTGTTTGGGCGTTTTACTACTATGTAGGTGCATGAGCTCACACTTAATCATTTCAGCACTTAGGCGCATGGGCCTTATAGGTGCATGGGCACTATACAGGAGCATGGGCCTGACTTAGGCGCATGGGCACTTAGGCGTTCGAGCACTATTGGGGCGCATGAACTTTAGGCATTTGGGCACACTTAAACATTTTGGTGGTTAGACGCATGGACAACTAACCTTTAACTAACATCTTAATCAGTCCCCAAATTCATCATTCCAACATGTTCTAATCTTGGTTCTTTCATTCTAAGCTTCTAACATGTATACAAATATGAACTTAACCATAAATCCTACCCAAACATACACCCACCCAAATTCACATACATATACATACGGGTGTACACACCCAATCATTTTTAAAACATTTTGAACATGCATTTCCAGCCCTAAAATCAGCTAAACATATAAAAGGGGTTCTAGAACTCACCTTTGCAACTCACAAGTATATCTTCTTCCAAACTTGTGTGCACAAGAGTTCAATCTCCTAAAACAAGCACAATAAATCACCAACACAAAACAACACTTAGAAATCAGTTTCTAGGGTGGAAAACCTCAAAGAACCGAGCCAATTAACATCAAAACACTCACCTTCAAACTTCTCCTTCTTCTTCTTTCTAGTCCCGAAGCTTTCTGCTCTTTCTCTCTCTAAAATCTGAAAAACAGCTGAAAAGTAACATGGTATGGGAGGCCATGTTGCTTTTGTATAAAAATATAATATATTATTTTGTACTTTTACACCATTAACCCCTAAGTTTGGGTTTTATTACATTTCCTCCTTTTTATTATTCTTTTACAACTTTTAAAATATCCGGGTGTTACACTTAGCCTAGTGTTCTATAGATTCAGGACACTTTAAAAACAAAAACACACCTTAATAGAGTTCAAAGATCACCATATAAGTAAAAACCATTAGTTTAACTATTGTTCATTATGAATCCTGAATGTAACACTTATGCTCATGAAATACAACTTGCATATTACTATTAGAAGCAAGCATATACACTGACATAAAGTTGGCACAGTACTTAGGTATAACAAAGACATTAGATAAAATGTTATTTTCATATAACCAAGGAATTAGTTCTATTTGGATGTTTTACTATAATATTAAGATTGGAAACATGAACTTGGTTAAAAGGACCTTCATCAGTTATTATCATATGTTGATTAGCACATAATTCAACAATCCAACCAGACATATTGGAATTTATTCCACCATTAGAACCAAAAACACGTTTGTGAAAACACTTTGTAGAGAAACCTTGCATTGAATTGCCTTAAATGTTACTATTTAATGTGCTCTCACCAGTGTCTCTTTTAACATTCCTAAAAGTCTTGTAATATGATAATAAGTAAGAGATGAAACAAAAGAATTACTATTTGATGAAAGTGGTTATCCAATTGTAGTAGATACTAAGCTATTTGATTTTAAAGATTTATTTCCTTTACTATTACCTTGCCTAAATATTCTCTTATTTCCTGTGGGTAATTCATAATTTCAAAACAGCTTCCTAATACATGTCCGAGTTTGCTACAGTAGGTGCAATTTAGATTTGGGTTTGGGCCCTTTTGAAATTTCTTTTATTAAAACCAACATTTTAACTGCTTGTAGAACTACTAGAGGAGCTACTTGTTCCCTTATTAGACGACTCTTCTCGGGAGATAAATGAAACATCAATTTTAATTGTGAGTCGAGAGTCCATTGTTATCAATTAGTCCTTACTAGTTGATATATATCACCAAGCCCTATACAAATTACATTAGTTTTATCATGTGATTGAAATCAGTAAAGTCCTTTAAGGCTTGACATGTACTTGAAGGAAATTGCACCATTACATCAAACAATTTCCACTTAATATTATTTCTATGAGAATAATCAGAAACAAATGAACCACTTTAAATTACATAGATAATTTTTTTTATATAACCTAAACATAACCAACCTATCAACCTTATCATATGTTTCTTTTAGGTTTTTCCAAGCATCTGATGTCAATTTTTTAGTACACATGACCTTTGTATAACTCATCCGACATAATTTAACACTTATCCCACTTATTAGCCTAAACATTATCATCAATTGATCTTATACATGTTTTAATAAAACTAATTTTTTTAACTTATAAAGCTAAATTCATTGTATTTTCCTAGACAATGTAATTCACTTTTCTTTTTAGTTTTATGTTAAAAATAGTTAAATTACTCGAATCACTAGCATGCGTGGATCATTTGCATCTAGTTTGCTAATCAACATATTGTAACATTTGATCTGTTTTGAAATGTATACCTGATCCTGTTTAGGCACTTATGTAGATCATTTTCATTATTAAATCATTTTAATTTATTTTGTTGATACAAATGCAATAATTATGTCATTTATTTATTTTTATATTAATTATGAGATTTTAATTATTAATTTAAAATAAATAATTAAATTAAAATGTTTTCAAGATTTATAAAGTTTATAATTTTTTTATAAATTAAAATTTGGTTTATTATAAAAAAATAAGGTTAATTAAGTTTAGGGTTTAAATTGTAAATTTTAACACCTCATTTAAAAAGACTCAACATAAAAGGATAACCATCCAAAACATGAGGGACTAAATTGTAAAATTTCAAAACCCACCTTTTTCCCGTAGGCTTTCCCACTCCTGCCAAGCTCCAGCCAACACTCCAGTGAGCTAAACCCACCAAAATTCAAGCAATAGAATCCAATTAAACCGTTCCATAACCTCAGCATGTTTTGAACATTGAACCTCTTAAAGATCAAATATTATAACTGTCACATCATGTTCAACTTGAAATAGCAAAATCATTCAAAAATCAATTGTTTCAACTCAATTTGTAACCAATTAATTAGATCGGTCAATTAGAAACCAATTAATTGGATCGGTCAATTAGAAACCAATTAATTAGATCGGTCAATTAGAAACGTTTAGTCGATCGTTGTGAAATCAAATCTATCTGTAATTGCATTTAGTCTAGGAGACTCGCATCAAATTCAAAACAATCGAATCAAAACCCATTAATCGTCTTGTAATACCCGGATATTTTCTTTGAAGCCGACGAAAGAAGAGAAAGAAATAAAGTCCAAGTCAGGGGACCAAACTTGCCAAACGGGAGAAAAACTTGCAAAAATGGGGGATTAAGAGGGGGAGGGCAGCCACATCCTCCCCACTCTTGTGTAAAATCAGCAAAAGAGAAGAGGGGAGAAAGAAGAGAGAAAAGAGAAAGAAAGGGTTTATTCGGTGGATCCGAGCACGAAAATCGTCATGTAGCAAGTCAACACGAAGCTCTTCTTCTTCTTGTAGTTTGTGTGAGCTCTAGGACCCCTATTTTACTCGTTTTCAACTGGTTTGGGGCTGGAACACATAGTAAACCTGTTTTTGTATGTGTGTATGTTTGACCCATTTGGGTGTGATTGTGTTTGATGCATTTGGAGTATGTTTTTGGGCTTGTGTGTGCTTAAATGGTGTTGTAGTATGCATTCCTAAGGTTTAGAATGGTTGATTTAGGCTTAGAATGGGTTTGGATGAGCTTAGAGGTCGAAAATGGCAGATTGGGTTTGAGAGAACTGCATTCTGCATCAGTTAGGGCTGGGCGACCGACTGGAGGCCATACAGCCGACTGGAGGGCGATTGGGGTTCAGTCGCACGATTGAGGTTCAGTCGCACGACTGGGGGTCCAGTCGCATGGGGAGTCATGCGACTGAGAGCCCATGCGACTGAGAGCCCAGTCGCATAGGTGCTTATCCGCATGAGGTCCATTCGCATGAGGTCCATTCGCATGAGGTTCATTCGTATGGGTGTTCATCCGTAATGGTCCATTCGCATGATGTTCAGTCGCATGGAGGCTATGCGACTGAAGGGTGTCCATACACCCAAATAGGGCTTTTGTACCCGAGGAAGAACATAGTTAAAGTACTGACTTTCAGGAGAAAGTGCAGATATACGTTTTCACATGGAAGTTCCAGTAGGTACATCTAAGATGACCGTTGGGATCGTAGAAGTCATGTAGGGCATGATGATGATGATGTTGTATGTTTATGCATGTTGTATGTTATGTATGTATGATGGTGCCTTGTATAGTAATGCTATAGTGTATGTTGATGTTACTTATTATAGTGTATGTTTATCTTTCCTGTGACTTTACGTGTTATGTTAATGAACGAAATGAAAGTATTACGTAACGTAAAGTGAAAGATAATGAAAAAGGAACATGATGAATAAATGCATTCATTAATAATGAATGAGAGTATTAAAGACTTGCAAGCAAATATAGGAGGTAAGCGACCTTGGTGTTGCAACAGACTCGAAATGGAATCCCTGTCTTGCGACCTCAGTAATCGTGGCTGTGTGCTACGAAGAGGGTAAAATCCTGACACTGGGATTAACCCTTATATACAACCATCACTGCATATCCTAGGTATTGTGGCCAGGAGGGTGCGGTGCGTCGATATAGAAGGTCTATGATAGGCCTAGGTCCAGTACCATGATACAGAAGGATATTGCATGTGGCAATGGTACACTTAAACTCTACCTTAGGTGCTATGGCCAGGAGGGTGTGGTGCGCCGATATAGAAGGTCTATGATAGGCCTAGGTCCAGTACCATGATACAGAAAAGTAAGGTTTATGGGTGATGGAAAGAAAAGAGTTAAAGACGAAAGAGTAAGAAAGTTAAAGAGTACAAAGAATGAATGAAAGTTAAAGAATGAACGAATGATAGTAGTGAACGGAAGAAATATAATGATAAAGTATGAAACGGGATCCTTGCCACTCGACCTCTGTAATCATGGCTGCGTGCCGTGAAGAGGGTAAAGTGTGACAAGACCTATATAGAAACAAAGATAACGCATGCTGAAGATAATAATGATATTATCTATGTGTACGTAAGATGTGTGATAGCATAAAAGTAAATAAACGGTTTTAATGAAAGTAAAGTATGTTTTATTATAAAACTACAACTCACTCAACAACGCTGACTTTTTATGTGTTTCTAGTTGGCAGGTGAGGTTGCTGAGGATGGCACGGGGCGGCTACTCACCTCTCTTTTGGAATGGCATTCTTTTGTTTAACGCTTTTGTATTGTAATGTAAACAAACGATGTTTTGTAATGAATGTTGTATTACTTTGCAAAAGCATTTATAGTAAAATGAAAAGTTATTTCACAGTTTCCGCTGCATGATTTTAGTAAAGATTATAATATGATATGTTTTTAAGTGCGATGATGACCAGCTGTGAGGTGCCCGGGAACAGGGCCTTACAAGTTGGTATCAGAGCGAAAGTTTAAGTGAGACGGGTAAATTTTCAACATAAACCTTAACTTAAACTGAGAATGGGACGGAAAGGGAAGCGATGCCAGTCTGAGTAGCCGCATGCCCTCAGGTATTTTCTTAATTTTAACCGGTATTATGTGCGCATGGTATGTGGTTATGTGGTTTATGTGTTGCTGGTAGATTTAGATACTGATGTAGTCAGGATAGGTAATGCTCGGGGTACGAAGAGTAAAGTAAGTGGCTAATCACAACTGGCCACTGTAATTAGGGACTTACTATACTTGACATAAACTGAGCCATTCCCTTGAATGACCGTGTTGGTATTTGAATCTTTCAGTGGGTGATAGAGAATGGCCGGTGGTAAATCGTCTAAAGCCTCGCGTGGTGGGCTTGCTGCTGCATCGCGACCCAAAAGAGGCAGGCCTAAAGTTGAAAAGGTGGTTCCTGAAGAACCCAAGACCCCTCATCCGAAGGGTGTAGATGAGAGCACTAATCTTAGGGCCTCGGCAAAGGAGGCGGTAGTGGACGAGGTGCATCAGGTCATGCAGACGATCTTACCGTCTGTGGTGACCGAAGTGATAAAGGCTGTACGGGAAGGAGAACAGAAAGAGAGGAATAGGTCCTTGGGAAGACAGGAGCAACCAGAGCCTGAAACGGTTCTTTCTGATGATAAAGAAGAGGAGGAAGAGGAGCCTGCGCCGGAGGCGGCACGAGGCTATAACCACGGGGTTTTTCAATGATGCAAGCCCCCAACTTTTGATGGTAATGGCACTGCTGCTGCTACTCACCGATGGGTGAGGGAAATTAAAGCTGTTCTAAATATCAATGAGTGTCGGGAGGATCAGAAAGTAAAGTTTGCTGCCCATTCTTTTATGGACTCGGCTTTATGCTGGTGGGACAACATAGTCCAAGCCGAGGGTAGCAGGGCTATTGGGAGGATGAGATGGTCTGAACTGAAGAAGTTGGTGATTGAGGAGTTTTGCCCTCATAAAGAAATAGATAAGGTTAAGAGAGAATTCCTGCAGCTGGAGGCGGGAACGATGACACACCAGCAGTACACCACAAAGTTCAACGAGATGGCACGTCTGGTGCCGGATCAGGTGACGCCTCGGTCACGAAAGATTAAGAGGTACATTCAGGGTTTGCCAGCAGATACTCATAGGCATATGACCGCTGCCTGACCGAGCATGTTTTGGTCGGCGGTGGACTTGGCGGGGAGACTGTATGATGAAAGGGCTGTAGTGGTGGTGGCTGAAGGTAGTAGGAAGGGTGGTGGTGATCAAAACTGGAATAGGAAGAGGTTTGGTCAGGGTAATGCCTCGACGAGTAATAAGAAGGCATGGGTGGATGACCGCCGTGTGGTCACATCGGGTGCAGTATGAAGAAGTGCGGTAAGTGTGGAAGAGAGCATAGTGGGGAATGTAGACTGGGGTTGAGTGTGTGCTTCAGATGTGGGAAGCCGGGGCATATAGCAAGTGACTGTTGTACGATCTGATGCTTTAACTGTGGTGTGGAGGGCCACATAACTAAGGATTGTAAGAAGCCTAGGGCTGAGGGTTCCGGAGTGAAGAAGACGGGAGGTGAAGGACCAAGGGCAAGCGCCAGGGCATTCACTATGACACAGGAGGAAGCTAGGCGGACCCAGACGTTGTGTCCGGTACGCTTCTGGTGAACCAAGATTTGGCTTCTATGCTGTTTGACTCGGGTGCTAGTAGGAGTTTTATTTCTGCTACTTTTTGTACTAAGATGCCTGTTAGTAGTAGACGTGTTGACGAGCCCTTTGATGTAGAAACTGCCATAGGTAAGTCGACCAGGATTTCTGAGATGATAAAGAACTGTGACGTGGAATTAGAGGGTCGTAAGTTTCCTGTTAAACCGTTCGTGATGACCTTAGGCGGTTTCGATTTGGTTCTTGGGATGGATTGGTTGGTGGACTTCGAGGCGAATATAGTGTGTCGCAAGAAGATCATTCGTTTAATAGCGCCTGACGGGAGTTCGGTGACTGTTTATGGGGATCGGGTCACAATGATCCCGAAAGTAATCTCAATGGCGGTGGCGGGAAAGTGTATGAGGTGTGGATGTAGCGCCTACTTGTGTTACGTTAAGGATGTGGAAACACCTACACCACAACTATCCGATATTAAGGTTGTGTGTGACTTTCCAAACGTGTTCCCAGAAGACTTATCAGGAGTGCCACCTGACCGAGAGATCGAGTTTCAGATCGATTTGATACCAGGTGCCCAACCTGTTGCCAAGGCACCGTATCGGTTAGCTCCGATAGAGATGAAAGAGTTGATGGAGCAGTTGCAAGAGCTGCTCGATAAGGGGTTCATTAGACCGAGTATCTCTCCTTGGGGTGCCCCGGTCTTATTTGTAAAGAA
>BJCO01826389.1:0-16770 GCA_018326465.1 Flaveria floridana | reverse complement strand
CCTCTCGGTTCTCTCCTCTCGGTTCTCGCTGACCACCACCGCAAGCACCACCGCAAGCACCACCGCCAGTCGCCGACCACCATAGATCTGAACCACCGCCCGTCGCCGACCACCACCGCAAGCACCACCGCAAGCACCACCGCCCGTCACTCCACCTTCACGTCTGACCACGGGTCAGACTATGGTTGAGGTCTGACCGGGTAGGAGCTCCGGTCAGACGTGATCTCCGGTAAGAGGCAAGCAACCAAACACCCCAGGTCTGACCGAGTCAGACGCTCACGTCTGACCAGGCTCAGTCAGACCCAACCAAACAGCCCCTAAGCTTGTGAACTTGATATTAAATATCCATTTTGGGACCTTGGTTGGTTTATGATGTTTACTCGAGAGTAAAGAGTTCTACATACTTTGGGATATGAAATTGTTTATAATGAAACTATAGGGGGATGGATAAAGAAGCATAAGTAGTGAAATTTGATTGTTGACCTGATGAGTAGTAAAAGAGAACGCTTATTGTTTCATTGACATTAGAAGATTGGTGTGTTTAAGTGTGTGTCAATAAAAATCAAAGAGGAAGAAGTGATCACCAAATGATAGACACAATTGGTACAAATAAGAATAGAAATAAAAGTTTGAGTGACTACTAATCATCTCTTAAGTGAATAACTATATGAATTTATTGTTAATTTGGGTTAATAATAGCTTACATATGTATGTAATCATATTAAAATCCATAAATACTCCATTGTTGATGAAGAACTTTACGTAAACGATTTGGGTAATCTAGTGGAGTTATGACATAAGATTGATACAATGAATAATTTAGTATAAATTGGTTAAAACATCTTTTTAGATGAGTACCAGTTGTTAAATTATAAGCATCGATGATATCAAAGTTTAAAATTAGTGATAGATTTAGGAAAAACTTTACCAAACTAAATGTAAATTAGGGATTTATAGTTAAACAAGATTAAACAACTAAAAATAAGTGGGAAATATCAAAGGCCTTGACACCTTGTATACATTATGTTTAGAATAGGAAATGGTGATAAAGGACTTTATTGGTAAATCGAGATTACATGTCCTTAAAATCAAATAATTGACTTAAAATGATAAAGTGATATTTCCATTGGCTTGAATAGCTAATGAAAGATTTAGAAGTTATTAATCATGTAATCAAATGAGATCTCACAAGATTAAAGAGTTTAATTGTTAATTAAACTTAATAAATGAAGTAACAAATGGGTCAATAAGTTAAAGGTTGGAACAAGGGACTTTAATAACACAAGAGGGGTTAAAATGTTGACGCACATGCCTTAACAACTTATATTTATATGTTAAAGGTTGGTTAAGGGTGTAATTACTTATAATGACTCATATATTGTGAAAACGAATTGTATGACAGAAACCAACAGTATTGACTTGAAAGTATTGACTAGAGTCAACAAATTTGAGTGGGAGATCAAGGGATCAAAGTCCTTATGGGCGAAGGTGGGTATTTACTATTTACAACTTACAAGTATAAGTAAATTTCGTATGTGGCTTCGATGAACTAGAGCATATATGTTGCTTTGAGTTGTATACACACATATAAAAAAGATTTAGGTGAAATTTCATTAAAATAAGAAACTAATAAAACTAATTTCAATCGATCATGTAATTTCTAACTATTCTTTTATTAGTATTTACAAATGCATTTATGCAATGTTTCCCCTTTTTTATTTCAAGTATACATTAATAATTTGGTTTCATTGTATTAACTCCCGTATGAGAACCGAATTCTTCAATTCCATATTTGATTTCTTCAGTCCTTTTCCATCCGACTTTGAATTTTCTTCAAAAGAAGAAGTCTTGTTACACATCGAGGAATATCTTCAACTAAACCAAGAAATATCAACAATACAAAGAAAATTCATAAAAAATGGTAATAAAAGCATTTTTTTATTCAAGGTTTAATTGTTTATTTAAAAATGTACCCAGACTGAGCATATCCAAGAAAGACAGACACAAGTGGTTTTTATTCATGGTGTAGAAGAAGAATGTGAATATGAATAAACAGATTATAAAACAAAAGAAGAATTGATATTTCTATTTTTTCCGCCATTTGATTAATAAAATTGCCTAATCGATAAATAAAAAAAATTGCTTCCTTAGAAGATTGGATGATGATAGGAACACAAAGAAGATGTTAGTTTACATATTGTAACTCAATAATGTATGTGATTTTACTTAAGAACTTTAATTTTAATCTCTTATGATGTGTTTGCGTATTCATCCATATTGGTTTTATTTATGGATCGTGTGGATATATATTAATCTTGGCAATTAGAACTCCCCTTTGCTTGATATAGTTATCTTTAGATTATATATCTTTGATGTATAATTTTGGGTGTGAAACATAAACGGTTAATTGATGAATTCAAATGTATTATTTGTTGACTAAATGTGCTACCTTAGAGTTAGAAACAAAAGAATTTAAGTCTCTGTTAGGATGTTTCTTATTCACAAGCAAGTTGTTTGCATGCTATGATAGCGTTAGGTATATATTCTTGATGATTTCTAGGTGGTTCTAAGGTAGCTAGACCATTTTCGAGGGCTATAGAATTCTATTCGCCTAAGTTGCATCCTCACTGGGGGATTAGTATATTCAGGGGATGATTATCATAAAGAGAGTTAGTCAAAAGGATTTAAAACTTATGTGATAAGTTTTTTTCAAATGTTTTCTCCTAAATCTTTTAGGTTGTTCTAGTTGGTTTAAAAGTATTTAGTTTTCTAAAGTTCTCAAGTTGTTTAGGATATTAATTTCTTTAGTTTAATTTCTTGACTTCATTCTTATTATCAGTAGATACAAATAGAGGAATTGTTATTTTTAGAAATTGTGTCTTTAGGATTATTATATTGCAGATGCGATAGACTTGTCTATATGTGTGAGGTTTGATTTTACTATTTTTATTTTATTATTGAGGGTCAACTGTGAAGCGACTGATATGGTTGCTATTTTATAGGGGTTGAAATCATGGTTTCAGGTCATAGGAAACAAGCTACTGTGCAAATAGTATGTTATGGTTAATTACAACAGACCACAAATCAATCTAGCCTCTCCTCAAACCCTACACAACACAAGAGTTAAGTCAAGAATCATGTACTTTCTATTTTTATATGTTTCATTATAAAATAAAGACTTAATTACATTGGTGGTCCCTGTGGTTAGGCTCGATTTCACTTTTGGTCCTTAACTCTCTGAAATTACAAGATTTGTCCAAAACTTTACGCAAACATAACAACGATGGTCCCTGAAACGGATGGACGTTAATTATTGTTGTTAAGTGCGTGTGAAATGACAAAAATACCCCTTTTCACCTTTCTTCTTCTCCATCAACCGCCACCCCCACCATCTTCAACCACTATCACTACTAGTACCACCTTCAACCACCGCCCTCAACCTTCAATCACCACCATCTTCAACTTTCAACCACCACCAACACAAACACCTTCAACCTTCAATCCCCCACCACCTTCAACCACCACCACCACCCTCAACCTTCAATCACCACCATCTTCAACCTTCAACCACCTTCAACCACCACCACCGCCACCAGCCTCAACCTTTAACCACCGCCATCTTCAACCTTTAACCACCACCACCACCACCCTCAACCTTCAACCACTGTAATCTTCAACCTTCAACCACTGTAATCTTCAACCTTCAACCACCAACATCACCACCTTCAACCTTCAATCCCCCCTACCACCTTCAACCTTCAACCATCACCACCTTCAACGATGTCCACATCCATCATCGACCCTTCTTGTCCGGCGACCGTACACCTCCCGCGACCCTCCACCTTCGCCAACCGTTCACCTTCGGCGACCCTCCACCTCCATCATCGGCATCAGATCTGATGATTGTTAATGCGATTCAGATTTGCTCAACTTCTGTCACCACCATCGCCATCACTACCATCGCGATAAACGTCACCATCTCTGGAGATGGTGGGTTTCGTTGCAACGGTAGGTCGCCGGAGTTGAAGGGCTGATGGAATCAATTGGAGAAGACAATGATACAAGGGTATTTTAGTCATTTTTAAAATATTAACTGAAAAACTTAACGGACATCCGTTTTAGGGACCATCGTTGTTACGTTTGTACAAAGTTTTGGACCAACCTTGTAATTTCAGAGAGTTAGGGACAAAAAGTGAAATCCGGCCTAACCACATGGACGACCCTTGTAATTAAGTCTAAAAAAAATGAACATAAACAAAATTCTCGTCAAACAGTTTATGAACGACTTAATGAATGTTAGCTCCTTTACAACACTAACCAATTCATAATACTATCATCAAACTATACGATATGCATCACGTGCAAAGTTAGACGTGTTATAAACACTCCTCATTGCCATATTGAACACGCTTACGGTAACACAACAAAACAACGCTCAATCTCATCCTATAAATACTCCAATTTAAAAGGAACATAACCATTCACTTACTCTCACATTCAATGCTAATCTCCATTACTCCTGATCAAACCGTTACTTATTTTTACACGTGTATCAATCATATAAGAGTTCGATCACGACGTCTAACTCTTATGACGAGGCTAACGAGAAGTTCGAAACTAACCACTTCACCAACCCTCTTGGACGCCATAGTTATAAAATTACTAAATCATAATCCTATGTTTCAATAAACCTCTTTAGGGCGTTGGTGGCCCTTATGTCATTAACATGTACTACATCATGAAAACCATCCAAAAAAAATATGTCATGTCAAACCATGACATGTCACACCATACAGAAGTAGCAGTTGAAGGGGGGAGACGGTTGAATTTGAGAAGCAACACATTTTGAGTTCTCGTCACAAAAACATGCCATGTATGCACGCCGCGAGACTGATGACGTGCTGGCGTATCACGCCGAGGCATGCCAGAAGGCCCGGCGTAGGCACCCCCCTCCCCTTATTGTTATTATTATTATTTTACAAATCACCTTAGTTTAGAAGTTAGAAAAAAGCTTAAAAAGGTAAAGCAAAACTCAGGGGGAATATAAAAGGAGAAGAAATGCAGCAGACAGAAAGCAGAAAGCAGGTGATATGATCATGAGCAACAGGAACCACCACTCTCTTTCTCTCTCCAGGCATGAAAGGAGAAGAAGAAGAAGACGATGAAGAAACACATGATAAAAGATGAGTCTTTGTGGAGAGAGAAACACAAAGATGTCCAAGGGGACAGTAGTCGTCCTGATAATATCCACGTGGCACCCTTGAATTGGCTAAAGTTGGAGCCTTTTTCTCTTTCTACGAGCCATCCCCGCCTCTTTCTCGCTTCGCAACAACACACACACACAATAACCCATGTCAGTGTGTGTGTGTGTATCGTGCAATTCGAACTCACAATTCTTATTTATCCTCCTATTAATGTGACCAGATATTACCCCTTCATCATCGGCTATTACGTGTCATATACTCTTTCTCTCTCCCTCTATTTATTCGCTTTGCCCCCCTTCTATCGCATGCCCTAGAACACACACACTCCCCTCTTCTAAACCCATCAATCTCCTGTGATTTCTTGGTGTTTCAGTCGTCCTTTTGCCTTTGATCTGCTGTTTCAGAGCATGGTGAGTTGTTCTTGGCCTCTGTTGCGGTTAATTTGTTGATTTGCTTTGTTAATCTTTCTGTTTTGAGTTTTTGACTCGTTTCTTGTTCGATTAGGGTGAATCTTGCTGTTTTTAGTGTCGATTCTTGATCGTTTTGTGGTTGTGTGATATGGGTTTTGCTGAATTGGGGTTGGTGGAATGTGTGTGGTTGATCAAGTAAAAGGGGCTTCATTGAATTAGATTTGACTGTTAATTGTTTAACTTTGTGAGATAAATTGGGGATTAATGGAATTTCTTTGTAAGCTGATGTTTGTCTGTTTAATTGCTGATTTTAAGACGTGTAAATGTTGAATCTTTTTAGTTTTTTCCATACTTGAACATCATGAAGATGTAATGGCACTTGTTTAATTAGCTAAACAATGTTCTTTTTATTGTTCTAAGTTGTTTGCAACTTGTGATGTTGCTAATACACACTAGGATATGCTAGAATGGAGTTTTGATTGGCGAATTTTGGTTAGATGTAGCTTCAGTCTAGATTCTCTGATATTTTATTCAAATATTTTGTCCATATTCAGGTGACATTGTTTATGTTGCTCATTAACTAAGTAGTCAAAAGCACGTACTCAAGGCGTCACGGGTCAACCTGTCGCGTAGTGCAAGGAAGGCACATAATAGAAAAATGCCATATTTAGCTGTTTTAGACATCTGTTAGGATGGTTCCACGTCATTTTTAGATGTTCATTGAATTAGATTTGACTGTTAATTGTTTGGCTTTGTGAGATAAATTGGGGGATTATTGGAATTTCTGTATAAGCTGATGTTTGTCTGTCTAATTACTGATATTAAGATGTGTAAATGTTGAATCCTTTTAGTTTTTACCATACTTGAACATAATGAAGATGTGATGGCACTTGTTCCAGTAGCTAAACAATGTTCTATCTATTGTTTTAAGTGTTTGCAATTTGTTATGTTACTAATACATACTAGGATATGCTAGAATGTAGATTCAATTGGCGAATTTTTGTTAGATGTAGCTTCAGTTTAGATTCTCTGATCGTGTCCATATTTAGGTGACATTGTTTATGATGCTTATTGATATAACCAACTAAGTAGTCAAAAGCGCGTACTCAAAGCGTCACGGGTCAACCTGTCGTGTAGCGCAAGGAATGCGCATAGTAAAAACATGCCATTTTTAGCTGTTTTAGACATCTGTTAGGATGGTTCCACGTCGTTTTTTAGATGTTTCGGACCAGTTTTTGCTTTTTCAAATCGGTTCGGACTAGTTTTTTTTTTCAGAATCAGGCTGGTTTTATCCCAATCTTTTGCGCTTATGCGCCTTGATGGACACAATTTAGGTGCTTGCCTTTGTTGTCTTTGACTACACAGATCTCCAAAACCACAGTTTCTCTGTTTTTGGACATTTGTGTTGTGTTTCAGTTCAGTTTCTTATCTTACGTGGGATTCCTAAAAAATAATGAGGTTTAATGTAGTTAACGAGTGCTTCAATAATTAGACGGGACGAATTCCCTTATCAAGATGCATTGTTTCCACTTTCCGATTCTTTCTTTAATTCCTATAT
Source organism: Flaveria floridana (assembly GCA_018326465.1). Classification (NCBI taxonomy): domain Eukaryota; kingdom Viridiplantae; phylum Streptophyta; class Magnoliopsida; order Asterales; family Asteraceae; genus Flaveria; species Flaveria floridana. The sequence continues at coordinate 9,598 of BJCO01826389.1, read as the reverse complement.
CCGTTCCTCCTAGATTTTTGTTTGAGCTATTCCACTTTTTATATAAATTATTGTCTTCTGGTACAGAGATTTGGAGTTTAACCACATGAAGTCATGCATTGATTGTTTGAAATATTATTAAATGAGACAATTAGATCCCAAGATGAAGAATAAAGAATCATCAACTAGTGATGTTATAAATGGAAACTGGGTCTTGAAGCGGAAACGAAAATCGATTGGTGCTGCAAAATCCAATGGCAACAAAAACGATTCTACGCCATCAGATTCTCATACAAGCACTTCTTCAAAATGCAAAATCAAAGAAGAACATTCTTCATATTGTTCTCCTTCCAAAAAGACAGGAAACGATGGAGTGAGTTCTTACTTTCGTGGAATCAATTAATATAGTTTACGTATTAGTGGGACATGCTTTGATCTTTTTTGTTTCCCTTTCTTTCCAGTCTAATCATGAATGTGTCGTATGTGATCTTGGTGGTGACTTGCTCTGTTGTGATGGATGTCGCAAGATGTATCATATTGCATGCCTTGACCCGCTTCTTAAGGTTTGTTTAATTCATATATGCTCGTGCGTTTTATGATGTTTTTGTTAACAATATAACATAGCATGGTGAAAATTTTACCCGTTTTCCTTTTTCCTTTTTTTATTGTGGTTTTCAGCAAACCCCGAATGACAAGTGGCAATGTCCGAACTGTTGTTCTAAAGGTAATACAGTTGAGGCTATAGGAAAATCGGAATCTACTTCCAAACGAGCAAAAACAAAGGTTACAACTGAGAAGCCTAAAAGTAAAAATAAATCTGCAAAAACCGATAAGGTGTCTCGAATTTTGGGGAAATCTAATCTTGGGACTAAAAAGTCATCTAAGAAAAAGAAATCGTTCTCTGAGGGCCCGAAAGTGGATGTACCATCCTTGGATGGTTCTTCGGACAAAAGTTCATCATTTTCAAATCTTCATAATGAAAAACCAACAGATTTGGAAGAAACAGAAACCGTGGAATTGGAGAGAACTGAAGAAAAAAGTAAAAAGAAGCGAAACAGAGATCAATCTAAAGAGGCTGCAACTGAAAAACCTAAGAAAAAAAGGCAAAAGGCTCCTTCAGATGATGTTCAGAAAAAGACCCTGACTGATAAATCTTGTAAACGGGATAAAGATAATACGGAAAGTATTGAAACAAGTAAATCTCAACAAAAACGGAAGTTGGTTAAGCATGCAAAGACTAAATCTTTGTCAAAAAGTGGCATGGGAAGTAAAGTTAGTGATATCCAGTCGAAAGATAAGGTGCAAATTTCTAAAGAAATATGCTAATTTGTGTTTAATCGAAGGTTTAATATTTTTTAAGGTAAATATCACTTAATTGTTTCTACTAAACAGATGGAAAGTGAAGGAGCAGATCCGTCGGAATCACAAGATGGAGAAAAAGTTGTTGAATTGCCCAAACATTCAGATCATGCTCTAGACAAAATTCTACAGGTAATCTGAGTAATATATCAGAATCTTGATGCTATGTGCCAATGCATGCTATACATATGACCTTAAAATACTTGTATAAACATGTGTGTTTATGATTGTATATGTGTATTTCTAGGTTGATCGAGTTTTGGGTTGTCGGATACAAGTTACCGAAAACAACTCTGCAGTTTCTATAACGGAAGCTGACAAAACGCCTTCTCTGAATTCAATGATTATTGACAAAACCAACGAAGAATCAGAGAAAAACACAATATCCAATATTCAAGATGTGGCTAATGATTGTACGGAAGAGAATGCCACCGGGTCAACGAGTCAACCCGCAAATGATCCTAGTTCTATAGCAACAGATGAGAAGGATGAAGACGGGTCTGCATTGAAGTCAGATGGTTTGACAAAAACAACCGAAGAAATTCTGAATGGAGACAGTACTGATGTTATTGTAGATGATAAGAAGATGGGTTTAGAGAAGTCAGCAAATGGTAGCAAATCTTTACCAAATAACGAGAAGACAGCAGTAACATATGAGTTTTTAGTTAAATGGGTTGGGAAATCTAATTTACATAATACTTGGGTATCTGAATCTCAGTTGAAAATTCTTGCTAAAAGAAAACTCGACAACTACAAGGGTAAATATGGAACAATGGTGATAAATATATGTGAAGAACGGTGGAAGGTGCCACAGAGGATAATTGCTTTGCGTTCATCAACTGATGGTTCAACTGAAGTTTTTGTAAAATGGACTGGCCTACCTTATGATGAATGCACATGGGAAAAGACAGATGAACCCGTAATTGAAAAAGCTTCTCATCTTATCGATTTATTCAACCGATTTGAAACCCAAGCAGTTGAAAAAGATGATTTTAAAGATGAGAATATGAGAGGAAAAGGTGATGTAATTACTCTAACTGAGCAGCCAAAAGAATTAGGTGGTTCATTGTTCCCTCATCAACTTGAAGCATTAAACTGGTTACGGAAATGCTGGCACAGGGGTAAAAACGTAATCCTTGCAGACGAAATGGGGCTTGGGAAAACAATTTCGGCTTGTGCGTTTCTATCATCATTATACTTTGAGTTTAAAGTTCGGCTGCCTTCTTTAGTTTTAGTTCCTCTTTCAACTATGCCTAACTGGATGTCAGAGTTCTCTATGTGGGCCCCGAATTTGAATGTTGTGGAGTATCACGGTTGCGCACGAGCAAGAGCTTTAATGCGTCAGTTTGAATGGCATGGGAATGATGCAAAGAATAAGAAAACAAGTAGTTATAAGTTCAATGTTCTTTTAACTACATATGAAATGGTTCTTGCTGATTCAAGTCATTTATGCGGGGTCCCATGGGAAGTACTTGTGGTTGATGAAGGTCATCGGTTAAAGAATGCAAGCAGTAAGCTTTTTAGTTTACTTAATACGTTTTCCTTCCAGCATCGTGTGCTATTGACGGGAACACCCTTACAAAACAACATAGGTGAAATGTATAATCTGTTGAATTTCTTGCAACCAGCTTCGTTTCCATCCTTATCAGCATTCGAGGATCGATTTAATGATCTTTCGACTGCTGAAAAGGTTGATGAGTTGAAGAAACTCGTGGCCCCACATATGCTTCGTAGGCTTAAGAAAGATGCTATGCAGAATATTCCCCCGAAAACTGAACGTATCGTTCCCGTTGAGTTGTCATCCATTCAAGCAGAATATTATCGGGCAATGTTGACCAAGAATTATCAGCTTTTGAGAAACATCGGGAAAGGTATACCTCAACAATCGATGTTGAATATCGTAATGCAATTGAGAAAAGTTTGTAACCACCCGTATTTAATCCCGGGAACTGAACCTGAATTGGGGTCAGTTGAATTTCTTCATGATATGCGTATCAAAGCATCAGCTAAGTTGACTTTGTTGCATTCTATGCTTAAAATCTTGAAAAAAGAAGGCCACCGGGTGTTGATTTTTTCACAAATGACTAAACTTTTAGACATTCTTGAGGATTATTTGAACATTGAATTTGGCCCAAAAACGTTTGAGCGAGTCGATGGTTCGGTATCTATTGCTGATCGACAAATGGCGATTCAACGGTTTAACAATGACAAAAGTCGGTTTGTGTTTTTATTATCCACTAGAGCATGTGGACTTGGGATCAATCTAGCAACTGCTGACACTGTTATAATTTATGATTCTGATTTTAACCCACATGCTGACATTCAAGCAATGAACCGTGCACATCGAATTGGTCAATCAAATAGGCTTCTTGTGTACAGACTTGTGGTTCGGGCTAGTGTTGAAGAAAGGATTTTACAGTTAGCAAAGAAGAAACTGATGCTTGATCAGCTTTTTGTAAACAAATCTGGATCTCAAAAGGAAGTTGAGGATATTTTAAGGTGGGGTACAGAAGAACTTTTCAATGATTCTTCTACACAATCTGAAAAAGAAGGTGAAAATAATGAAAATAAAGGGGATGAAAGTGTAATCATAGAACACAAGAACAAAAGGCGTACTGGGGGTTTGGGTGATGTGTACCAAGATAAGTGTACGGATGGGAACTCGACGATTGTGTGGGATGAAACTGCTATATTGAAGTTGCTTGACCGGTCAAACCTTGAACATATTTCATCTGATAATGGTGAAGGTGATTTAGAAAATGATATGCTTGGATCTGTGAAGGTACATTACAAGATTTTACTTTATGGTTTATATGGATTTGATGGTTTTATTACTTATTGTATTTTATTTTTGGTTGATTTAGTCTTTGGATTGGAACGATGAATCAACCGAAGAACAAGGAGGAAGTGAGGCGCTTGTGGATGTAACTGATGATGCTACTGCACAGAATTCAGAAAAGAAAGATGATAATAATAATTCAGGAAATGTTGCCGAAGAAAACGAATGGGACCGGCTTCTTAGAGTCAGGTAACATGGTGTTATCACAAGATCATCTTATATATTTATATTAATTTCCGGTGATTTATATGTATTCGTAGATGGGAGAAATACCAGAGTGAGGAAGAAGCGGCTCTTGGTCGAGGAAAAAGGCAAAGAAAAGCCGTTTCATACAGGGAAGCATATGCTCCACGCCCTATGGAGACATCTGAGGTATTTTCTGTCTTTTAATTAAAAAATCGAGTTCAATGTTAGAAAGAAAAATAAGAAATGAAATTCTGATTATTTATGGATCATTGCAGAATGCTGGTGATGAAGAACCTGAACCAGAGCCTATACGGGAATACACACCCGCTGGACGAGCTCTTAAAACTAAGTAGTGAGTTTCATGTCTTTGATATAAAGTTTTTATCTTTTGGGAGATGAAATATAGAAAACGGAAATGATATGATGTAATATGTCGTTTTGATAGTTCTAAGCTTCGAGCCCGACAAAAACTAAGGCTGGCTCAGATGAAGGCGTTCAAAGAATCCCTTCTCAGTGAAGGTTCAGCTCTAATGTGGATATCGGATCAACGAACTCACGAAAAGGCAGCAACAGAAGACAACACAACGGGCAAGGTACCCAACATAAACGAGTAATCACTCATATTTTATTATAAAGCTATAAGTACTTTGACTATACCTGATGATCATTTTCAGGTGCAAAATAGAAGCTTGCTTCCGGTTCTTGGGTTATGTGCTCCAAACTCCAAGCTGATGGAATCATCTCATAGAAATGCTTCTAAATCTAACAAGAAAAACAAGCATGTGGCGAATCTTGAATTCCCTTTTCACATAGCTCCTTGCTCTGGAGCCGGGACCTCGGGTGATGTGGATGCTAAACCACACGGAACAATAGACATCAAAGCTAGTGTACCTCCACTTAATCCGGTATGCTTTCTTCTACAAGACACGAGAAAAAAAGAAGTTTTTTTTTTATTTCTGTTGGAAATTTGTCTAATTTTAAGATCCGATGATCTTGATCTACTTGCAGCATGTTGCTCCAGAGAGTTCTGGTGACGGTTTACCTCGTTCTCAGGAAAAGATGGTGTTGCCAAAGTTACCCTTTGATGAATCGTTTTTGGCAAAGTTACCATTTCCGGTCAAAAACTTTGGTCAACACCAAACTGACTTTTTTCCAAGTCTATCTTTAGGTAGATCAATTGGAGGGGAATCAAGTCAACCTCTTCAAGATTTCTTATCAATGCCGTTCTTACCAAATTTTAGGTTCCCACAACAAGAAATGGAAGCATTGACTCTCCCGAAAATGAGTGTGGACCAAATGACACCTCCATCTTCGTCTATTTCTGAAAACCACCGGAAAGTTTTAGAGAACATAGTGATGAGAACAGGTTCTGGTCTGGGAATGGGTAATGTTGTAAATAAAAGGAAACTTGCTCAAGATTTTTGGTCAGAGGAGGAACTTGATTTCTTGTGGATTGGTGTTCGTAGACATGGACGGGGTAGTTGGGAGACCATGCTGCGGGACCCACGGCTTAAATTCTCGAGATTTAGGACTTGGGAAGATTTAGCAGCAAGATGGGAAGAAGAACAGGTTAAGATATTGGATACCCGCCCCCAAAAGCAATCCAATGGTTCAAAATCATCCTGGAAATCTCCAGGCTTTCCAAACCTTTCTGATGGAATGATGAAACGGGCACTACATAGGAGTCGGTTTGCTGTGGGTCCTCCAAGTTTCCCACAACATTTGATGGATATGAAACTGGCTCTTGATGGTCCTTCTACATCTACGGAAAGTCCAGGTCAGCATGGCTTCCCGCACGACAGTTTCTCACCATTCCCTATGAGGATTCCCGACAGGTTTCGTGGTGGCGAATCATCAACCGAATTAGTTCTTCCAAACCCGTTTGGACCTGTGAGTTTAGGATCTCTTAATTTGAATGGCTTGGGGGTGCATGATTTGCAGCAAAAGGCGGTTGTAAATGTTGATGATAACCTTAAAATACCAAACTTTGTTGATAGCGTGTGTAGATCAAGAAATGAGGTTGGTGGGAGTAGTTCTTCAGATAACAAAAAATTACCTCATTGGCTTCGGGAAGCTGTAAGTGTGCCACCTCATCAACCGCAAGATCCCCAACTACCACCAACCGTCTCTGCAATTGCAGAATCTGTTCGTTTGCTATATGGAGATGAAAAGCGAACCATTCCTCCATTCATTGCTCCTGGTATGCTCCCTTTGCCGCCCAAAGATCCTCGCCAGATCTTAAAAAAGAAGAAAGGCAGCAGCAGCCCAAATGAGGCGCTACACCACCAACCACCATTAGAGGACAAACATGTTGCTTCTACTTCTGAACCATCTTGGAGTGAACCAGATCTCAATGCACCACCTCCAGTCAACCAAGATATGGTTACCTCACCACCACTAAACTCACCAAATTCAAATCCAGACACAGAGACAACCTTAGCAACTCCAATGGAAACTGACCAAAAAGAAGAGAGCGCAAGTGAGGGCTCGGGAAAGAGCCTGTTGGATCCAACAGCACAGGATGTTCCATCAGAAGAGATGGGGATGGACCATGATGAAGTTCACTGTGAATCTTGATGACCGGGGGCTCTATTTTTTGTAGGCATATGTTTGCAGTTAAGAAGAAATTTAGTATAGGATTTTGTTTTTAAGTTGTGTAAGAAAGAAATGTTGACATATATGATATTGCCTATACACAGTAAATCCGTGGATATTAAAAGTGTTTTCTGCTGCACATGAATGGGCATTAGTATTTCAAAAGTAGATTTTGTTTTTACTTTTTATTTTGGTTGTTTATTGTTGAAATACAAAGATTCATCTAGTTTTTATTTTGTGAATATGAGATTTGTGTTCGTTTTAAGCTCATCTTAAGACGACTATGTTATCTTTTAACAGACTAGTTAAACCCACCACTGGACAATGTCATCCACCAAAGATTGACCTGATATATTTTACAAGGGTCGAGCTCATACAATATGATTTGTAAGCGGGAGAATAAAATGTAGTACATAGAACAAAATGAAGCCGCATTACACAAGCAAACTCAATATCAGTTGAGCTATAGGTAGATTCATAAAAATTCTCATCAGATACTCTGCTATATGAAGAAATAAAATGCCAAAACATAAAATAAAAAAAAGTAACAATAAGTAAAAAGCTAGAATGTGATTTCACAAGGCGCATGGAATGTTCTACCGCGACAGATTGCTTCAAGATTTTCTCCAGTATATGAAACAAGTGGTGAAACCTCAACACCTGCAACAGTAAAAATAATAGATCGTTTAGCATAGTATATAAAGTTTTGCTTTAATAAATCAATCAGATAAAATGATCTGCATGTAAAAAGGTTTTCTTCTTACCAGTAGAATACAAAGGTACCGAGTGTGTTAAGAAGCCACCAGCTGCAACCACCCAGCGTGTATGCAGACGAAGAACCAGAAGCCGTGCACTGTCTGGAGTGTCAAAGTTTGACCCATTTGCATTTTTCACAGGGGCAAATTCTTCTTCACGCAACACCTATATAAAATGAAAAAGAAACAAAAGAAACTTATTTTTCCATAAATGTTTGCAAAAAGAAATCCAGTTTCGAAGTTTACAAAAGTAGAGAACAAGTGATGACCTCAAAAAGTGCCGTTGAAGGTGCGTATGGAAATGCATCAAATATGAACTGTTCAAGCTTGTATCCAACCGTTTGACCATGGATCGACGGGATTTTCTTCTCAGCAAGGTGGTATCTGCCATTTTCCCGCCAAAAAACGTATCATATTTTACAGCAATTAATGAAATCCCAAGAAACCAGAAAGGTGAAGTGAATACTGAATACTACATGCTGTCCTTTTCTAGACTATTGGCAACTTGGTTCAGAAAGTCCAAAGTGAACATATGAAGGCAAACCTGAAAAATTATTATGAACAAATATTATACTTTAACTATATAGCTTGTGCAGAGTGTATATATAGAAAGTATATGGTAACAAATATTATACATTACTCCAACAGTAACGAAGTCGGCCAGTTCCCTGGTTAATTTCACTTGCAAGTGACTGATCCAACTCGCTGTATTCAACAACAGTTACAGGTCCGCCTTTACCACGCCTTACAAATACTCCAACCTTTTCTTGAGGGTATGCCTGTAATTCATACGTGGATCAATAAAAATCACATATTTTATATCGGCTAATTGGAGGTTTCCAAGATATTTATATTCACCTTACGGACAACTTTAGCAGCAGAAGCTACACCCTTATCAATGAAATACCCCAAGAAAGTAGGATCTCCAACACGAACCTAGTATTACAAATAATATTCACTGTGGGTTTTTAATTTAGATAACTAAAAGAAAAATCAAGAGATTGAAGTGATGAAACTACACACCAAAGCATTATCAACTCCATAACAATCCACATATTTGACCCCTCTTGTGGACATATCTTCTAATAGTCTTGAATACTTCAATGCTGAATATTAAAGCTACTATAATCAGACAATGTTTGGATGTAATTCTATTATTAGAAGTTTTCATAATCAGTTGTTTACCTGCATAAACTCCTCCATTCCCATCAGGTGCTTTTGCCACTTGGAACGGAGTTTCCATGATAAATCTACCATCTTTCGAGACACAAGGTATTGTGCCTTGTGAGAAAAATGTAACCTGCACCGAATTTATTTTTCGACATAAGTACAAAATATGCCTAAAAAATCTAGAAAACTTGGAAAAATAAAATTAACTCACCTGATCGGTTTCAAGTCCAAAATACTTGTGACTTTTGAAGAAATCACGTGTGGCTTTATCAGTAAATGGGCTGGTCATTATGTACCAATGTATTGGTACAACATTACCAGAACCTGCATAAACCCAAAATAGACTATGAAATTATCAAAAAGGAATATTTTTTCTAAGAAAATGCATGATTAAACTCACCTCCGTCAAGTGATTGAGCTGCTAATCGTTGGAGGCGCAGAATTCGCTCAGCCTGAAGCTGGAAAAGTGACTTTCTAGATGGAAGTCCAAAAAGTGACTTTCGTTACCATCGAAACCAAGCGCTACTTCAGCAACAGTCTTGCAACAATTATGATTTCAAATCTAGAAATTAAGCACACATTCAAAGCAGAAATCGATTCAAATAAGAAGTTACAGATCCAAGATCAAAACAGAAGAAACTAACCTTCTCAAGCGGTTGTTAAAGCTTACACCGAACCCTAATCACAAACCCCTTCAATGGAAGATGAAAACTTA
>BJCO01826375.1:0-19349 GCA_018326465.1 Flaveria floridana | reverse complement strand
GGATTCCGCACTATTTGATCCGGTATAACGAAGAATCAGTTAGTACTCCATACGTACACGGTCCTAACATCCTTATTGGGAATTTTTTTGGATCATGATATAGGTCATTAAGGTCTGTGCTTAGCACAAAAAAGAATGTCATAGTGTACTCCAGGTCTATGATAATCATAACAAAGGAGACACTTATATGATTGAGTAGTTTATAAAATGTTTCACTTGATGTATAGTAGTTACTTTACAAGCCATCTATATTGGATAGACCAATACTCACCCTAAACCAATATGGGTGTTGCTTACCACACAATCATGATAATTTAGTTATTCACTGTTGTATGTGATGTTATGTGTCCAATGCTGAACCTATCCATAAACAAACAAAAATATCATCAGTCTTTATTAGTGAAAAATGACTCAAGTGAACAAGTAATCTAGTGTACTATCATTTCTCATGTGTTGGTCATGTATGATTCAAACTTGTTTGTTATTTGAAAACATAAATCTTTGTTTGAGATTAATGTTCTAAAAACATTATTTGGTTTGTTCATATCTGATATCTATATGTTTACTTTTTGAATGTTGAACAAGATTGTTAGTGATAAATATGGTAGCAGAATTGTCTATGTTCATGGGTGTTTTAAGAAAATTAAATCCATTATCAAGCATTTGGTTTTGAATCCAAAGAACTTGAGAACAGAATACAGAAGCAACTATATATTCTGTTTCGGCTGTTGACATAGTGTAACACCCAAAATCTTTGTCAAATAAAAGAAAATAAAAGTAATAAGAAAAGAAATAAAAGTATCCTGAAGAGAATGAAAATGAGCAAAAGTGGAGTGGGCTATATGTAAAAGGTACAAAGCTCATATATTTTAATATATAAAAGAGTATGGCCACCCATAACCATTTCCATAATATGCTTTTCGACTGAAAAAGAAGAAAGATAAAGAAGAAGCTTGTTCTCTCGGATATTCAAGGGAAAAGAAGTCGTTTTTGCTCTTGTTAAGCACTCCATTGTATAATTGGCTTGGTTTTGTCGGATGTTTGTCCCAAAAACTGATTTTTATGTGTTCTATGTGCTTGGTTGTTTATTTTGGTGTATTTTAGGTGTTTGAACTCTTGGTAACTTCAAGTTTGGTGGAGTTTTACTTGAAGACTACTTTTAGGTGAGTTCTAGACATCTGTTTTATGTTTTTAAAGCTTTTGGGGCTGAAAATGCATGTGAAAATGTTTTACAACCATTATGTATGTTAACCGTATGTATTTATGTATCGATTTCTTGGTTTTGTGATTGTATACCCGTTTTAGATGTCCAAAATGATAGATTTAAGTTGTGAGTATGTTAGAATACAGATTGGGACTAAAAATAATATAGAAATAGGTTAAACGGTTGGCCATGAGCCCAAACAGGGTCCATGCACGTAATATTTGACTTAAAAAACTTAACTGTATCTCATGCGCCCAAATAGTATCCATGCACCTAGAATATTTGCCAAAATATACTAACTACCAGCTCATGCGCCTAATCAGTACCTCATGTGCCCAAAATTTGTACCTAGACGCCTAAGTGTAGGTCATACCCAAATAGTGCCCATACGCCCCGGAGTTGCTCATGCGCCTAAGTGTTGATGCGCCTAAGCAGGACTTATGTGCCTGCATAGTGGAAATGCGCCTAAGTAGGGCTCATGCGCCTGCATTGTGCTAATGCACCTAGACTATTTTACTTAGAAACTTTTATGCCCATGCGTCTGAAAGGTTCCACATGCCTTATTTTGCACTTAGGGTTTTCTAAGGGGTTTTAAGAGGAAGATGGGTGAGATAGGCTCTGTTATGATGTGGTGGTCTAGGTATGCATGATGATGTGATAAAGGTTATCATGTGTATGTATGTATGATGTGTTATCTTTTAACGGTTTTTGAAATGTATAATTTATGTTATAATATACGTTATGTATTATGTTATAACTTTACGTGGTATGATGTATGTATGAATGAAAGTAAAGTATTATGTAATGAAGTGAAAGAAAACAAAGATGAAAAGTGGAACATAATGAACGAATGAATGGCTTGCAAGCAAATTGAATGGAGGTGCACGACCATGTTGTCGTTAGCTCAAATGTGTGTGGTTTAGCTAACCCGAAGGTATGCATACAGGGTCAATCATTGAGATTGACGGGACCCTTGTAGCATGCCCTAGGTACTAGGTCACGCTTCATGCACAATGTTAGGGGTCTATTTATAGACTTCGACCCAGTATCAGCTTCGTGCACAATGTTCGGGGTATTGCTTGGTCTGGATGAAAGTGAAAGATAATGAAAAAGTACGAAATGAACGAATGCATATGATGATGAAAGATATTAATGAAAGGAAGAATAAGAAAGATAATCATGATGATAATGAATTATTATCTAGATGTACGTACGATGTGAGCTCGCATACAAAAGTAAGATATTTTATTCAAGAAGGATATTTTTATATATAAATCATACAAGGTCTTTTAATACTCTTAAAACTAAAACTCACTCAGCAACGCTGACTTTTATGCATTTTCAGTTGACAGGTAATTCCTTGCTGAGGATGGCACATGGGGGAAGCCACTCGTCGGGGCTAGACTGGCATCCATTCATGTTTAATGATATTATTGTTTTGTAATGAAATAAAAAGATCCTTTTGTAGCTTATGAAACGATGATGTACTGCTTAACAACAATGATTATTAATGAAATGAATGGTTTTGTTAACTTAATTCCGCTGCAACGTTTTATGAAATATGTACAGTTTTATATATTAATGCTATGATTGTCCAACTATGAGGTCTCCGGGAACGGGGCCTTACAAGTTGGTATCTGAGCCAAAGTTTAAGAAAAATGGGTAAATATTTTCAAAACCTAAACTTAAACTGAAAATGGGACGGATGGAGGAATGCCAGCCCAAGTAGCTACGTGTCATCAGGTATTTCTTTTCTTAATGTTAACCGGTACTATGTGTGTGTGTTATTTGACTTATGTGCTCTTAGTAGATTTGAATACTGATGTAGTTAGGATAGGAAGTGCTCAGGGAATGAAGAGTAAAGTAAGTGGCTAATCATAACTTGCCATTGTAATTAGGGACTTACTATACTTGATATTATCTGAGCTATTACCTAGAATGACCGTGTTAGTGTTTGAATCTTATAGAGTTTAGAGATGGCCGGTGGTAGATCATCAAAGGCCTCACGAGGTTGAGTACGTGGTGGACGCGGTGCTGGACCGCGTGTCACAAAGAGCAGGGCTAGAGCTGTTGAAACGGCACATGAAGAGCCCGAGATCCATCACCAGGAAGGTGGTGATGAGAGTGCAAATTTGAGCGCCTCGGTGAAAAAGGCAGTAGTTGAGGAGGTTCCTCAAATCATGCAGACGATTCTTCCATCCGTGCTGACTGAAGTGATTAAGGCTGTGAGGGAGGACAAAAGAAGGAAAAGAAAGAAAAGAGGAAGACCGCTGAGAGAGGAGAAAGACAACAACCGGAGGCTGAGACGGTTGTCTTGAGTGAGGAGGAGGAGGAAGAAGCTGTGCAGGAAACTGCATGGGGCTGTAACTCCAGGGCATTTGAAAGATGCAAGCCCCCAAAGTTTGATAGGAATGGCTGTGCTGCCGCTGCTCACCGCTGGGTAAGAGAGATGGAGGCTGTGTTGGAGATTAGTGAGTGCAAGGAGGACCAGAAGGTGAAGATTACCACTCACTCGTTCATTGACTTGGCTTTGTACTGGTGGGACAATATTGTCCAAGCCGAGGGAAGTCAGGCCATCGAGTGGATGAGATGGGGAGAATTAAAGAAGATGGTGATTGAGGAATTCAGTCCTCATAGGGAATTAGATAAGAAAGAGAGGGAGTTCCTACAGCTTGAGGCGAGAACCATGATCCACTAGCAATACACCACCAAGTTTAACAAAATGGCGAGGTTGGTGCCGGATCAGGTTACACTGATGTCAAGGAAGATTAAGAAGTATGTGCAGGGATTTCCGGCTGATATCCGTAGGCATTTGATTACTGCCCGACCAATCACTTTCGGTTAGCGGTGGATCTGGCTGGGAGACTATACGATGAGAGAGAGGTGTCGGTGGTAGAGGTGAAGAAGATGGGTGGTGGTGACAGGAACTGGAGCGGGAAAAGGTTTGGGCATGGTGGTTTCACTCTAAACAACAAGAAGTCGAGGTTGGATGATCGATGGGTGGTTGCAGCAGGCTCGGGGATGAAAAAGTATGGTAAGTGTGGGAAGGAGCATATTGGGGAGTGCAAGTTGGGATTAAATGTTTGCTTTAAGTGTGGGAAGCCTAGTCACATTCCTAAGGACTGTAGGGTGGCGAGGTGCTATAAGTGTGGTGAAACAGGTCACATGAGTCGGGAGTGCAAGAAGCCAAGGGTCGAGAGTTCTCGGGTGAAGAAGAGGACGGAAGAAGGAGAGCAGAGGGCAAGTGCTAGAGCATTCATGATGACCCGGGAGGAGGCCAGGGTAGACCCCGATGTCATGCCAGGTATGTTTCTAGTAAACCATATTTGTGCCTCTGTGTTATTTGATTCTGGTGCTAGTAGGAGTTTCATTTTTACTGCTTTCTGTTCTAAGTTGCCTGATAGTAGTAGGAGTATTGATGAGACATTTGATGTAGAAACTATTATTGGTAAGTCTACTAGAATTTTTGATATGATAGAAGACTGTGACATAGAACTAAAAGGCCATAGGTTCTCCGCTAAACTATTTGTGATGCCCCTAGGCGGATTTGATATAGTACTAGGAATGGATTGGTTAGCAGCCTACGAGGAAAATATCATGTGTCGCAAGAAGATGATTCGATTAATCATGCCCGATGGAAGTTCGGTGACGGTCTACGGTGATTGCGTCACTATGGTTCTGAAGGTAATTTCGATGGCGGTGGCAGAGAAATGCAAGAAACATGGATGTAATGCCTACCTGGGTTACGTAAAGGATATGGACGTGTAAGCACCACAATTGTCTGATGTACCGGTTGTGTGTCACTTCCTATATGTGTTCCCAGAATATTTACTAGGTGTGCCACCGGATCGCGAGAGTGAGTTTCAGACTGATCTGATACCCTGTGCTCAACCCACTACCAAGGCACCACAACGATTAGCTCCGACCGAGATGAAGGAACTGATGGTTCAACTACAGGAGTTGATGAATAAAGGGTTCATCCGACCGAGCATCTCTCCTTAGGGTGCTCTGGTTTTGTTTGTTAAGAAGAAAGAAGGTAGTATGAGGATGTGCATAGACTACCGAGAGTTGAACAAGTTAACGATGAAGAAGTGATATCACTTACCGAGAATTGATGACTTGTTCGATCAGCTCCAAGGTGCCAGTTGGTTTTCAAGGATAGATCTCCGATCTGGCTACCATCAATTGAAGGTGAAGGAGCAAGATATTCCTAAGACAGCTTTTCACACGTGTTATGGACTATACGCGTTTCTTGTTATGTCTTTCGGTTTAACTAACGCACTAACTGCCTTTATGGATTTAATGAACCGACTGTGTCGGCAGATGTTGGATAAGTCAGTGATCGTGTTTATTGATGATATCCTGATTTATTCAAGGAGAAAAGAAGAACATGCCGGCCACATACGTGAAATGTTGGAGACACTTAGAAGAGAGAAGTTATATGCTAAATTCTCTAAATGTGCTTTTTGGTTGCGCGAAGTTCAATTTTTGGGTCACGTGGTAAATGCTGAAGGAATCATGGTAGACCCGGTGAAGGTTGAGGCACTGATGCAATGAAAGTCTCCGAAACGCCATCCGAGATTTGAAGTTTCTTTGGATTGGTGGGCTACTATAGAAGATTTATTCAAGACTTTTCCAAGATAGCCTCACCTTTGACTAAATTGACTCGTAAGGACATTAAGTTTGTGTGGGGTCGGGAACAGGAGGATGCTTTTGAGGAGTTACAGGCAAGAGTAACTCAAGCTCCTATCTTGACATTACCCGAAGGGAGTGAAGACTTAGTGGTGTATTCGGATGGTTCTTACTCGGGACTAGGTTGCGTCTTGATGCAACATGGAAGGGTAATAGCCTATGAGTCCCGACAGTTAAAACCCATGAGGTCAATTATCCCACCCATGATTTGGAGCTAGCGGCTGTGGTTTTCGCATTTAAGATTTGGAGGCACTATTTGTACGAGGTAAAAGTGCATGATCTTCACAGACCATAAAAGCTTAAGTATTTCTTTGAGCAAAAGGATCTTAACATGAGATAGAGAAGGTGGTTAGAGTTAATCAAGGATTATGATTGTGAGATCCACTACCATCTGGGTAAATCCAATGTATTGGCTGATGCCCTTAACCGAAAGGAGAGACCCGAGCCGATCCGGGTGAAAGCTTACCAACTAGTGATAACCTCTGACATGATGACCAGGTCAAAGAATTTCAAAATGAGACGTTGAAAGAAAGATCGCCTTAACTCTGAAAGGATGAGAGGTCTAGTCATGGAGTTAGGAGAAATATCCATGGAGTTAGAACCCGCTTCGGGCGGATGTGGATCCCTCGTTACGGGGACCTATGGGGCCAGATTATAGATGAGGCTCATAAGACTCGATACTCCATTCATCCCGGTGCTACCAATATGTATCAAGACATGAAGAAAGATTACTGGTGGTCGGGAATGAAGCGCGATGTGGAGTATGTGAGTAAGTGCCTTAGTTGCTTGTAAGTGAAGGCAGAGCATCAGAAGCCATATGAGAAGATCCAACCGTTGGATATACCCGAGTGGAAGTGGGAGCACATCACCATGGAATTCATAATGAAGCTACCTCGTATATCGAGGGGGTATGATACCATTTGGGTGATAGTTGATCGTCTGACAAAGAGTGCTCACTTCCTACCGATCTGCGAGACATACTGATCTAAGAGGCTGGTGGATCTGTTCATCAAGGAGATTGTAGCTCGTCATGGTGTACCGGTGTCTATCGTGTCGGACCGTGACACCCGGTTCACATCGAAGTTCTGGAAACGATTCCATGATGCGATGGGGACGAGGCTACACATTAGCACAGCTTACCATCCTCAGACAGATGGCCAGTGTTAAAGGACGATTTAGACGCTCGAGAATATGCTCCGAGCATGCATGATCGACTTTGGAGGAAGTTGGGATGACCACCTACCGCTAGCGGAATTCTCATACAACAACAGTTATCATGCCAGCATTGGCATGCCACCATACTAGATGCTATACGGTAGGAGGTGTGGGATGCCCATATGTTAGGGAGACATTGGGTAGAAAGAGTTGGGAAGTATCAAGGTTATCGTGGCTACGACTGTAAAGTTAGAAAAGATCAAAGCCTTTGTTCATTCTGTTGATTTTAAGTGACCCAATCGTTTATGCCATAATTGGGAAATATCTTCTGTTGCTTTTGATAATAAACACGTTTCAGGGGTTGATGCTGAAACTGTGTTCATATTATCTATGTAAAATGTGTTGTTCTGACAAGGTGCTTTCAAAAGGATACAGCCTTCAGGTATTTGAAAACCTATCTTGAGGATGTAACAATTATTGGAGTCAAACAAGGCAGCATATCCTTCATCACAGATTTGGGATACACTGAGAAGATTAAACTAGAGATTGGAGCAGTAGTTAACACTTCAAAGCTGATCAACCCATTGGATACTATTCCTTCTCCTGTAATGTTTCCATCGGTTTTATCACCACCAAAGGCTACATTTCCTTTACGTTTTCTCTTAAAATCCCGGAGGAGGGAACAATTGCCATCATGTGTCGAGAGCATCCACTGTCAACATACCATATGTTGTCAGACCTTCTTTGATGTCCCTGCACAAATAAAGAAATCAGCTAAAGGGTGCAACCCAAGCCAAGATGGTCTTTTGTTTTCCTTCTTTTCCCATAACATATATTTCTTCTAATGTGGCATTGTCTGACGGTTTAGGAATTCTAGATACACTACATTTCCTTTGTGTGTGTTTAGCTCTATCCTGAGAAGTGCTTTGAGCTCTTCTCCTTTGAGAGCTAATGTTAGATGATCTATTTTGAGACTTATGTCTCCTGTTTTTTTTAAAGTTATCATAAAATGTAATATTATTATTTAAAGTAGCTTTTATGTGAGAAGTTTATGTTGGTACTCCTTTGTTCTCGTTAGGAACAACAGTTTGGTTCTCAGTTGACTTCTTAAGTTGTGGTTGTTTGTTTTGCATTTTATTTTTCTTATTGACAAAATAGTTTGCAGTACTGTGATTGTTTCTTTCACAGAGTGAACAATAATTATGAAAGTGACATGATTCTGTACTGTGATGTTCTTGTTACAGTACTTATATTACTTTACATATTTGCACTTCTTAGTAGTTTGAGTGTATTGATCACACCAATCGCAGTAAGGCAAATTTATAGTACTCTATTTGTTAGAAAATTTTGATATTAGATTTGATTTCAAAGTGATGTTAAAAGTTACAGTTGGTTGTTTTGGCTGTACAGGAATTTTTCCTTTCCCTTTGTTTGTTTGTTTGGTGAATGTAGTGGAAGATTCAGCCTTTCTTCCACCCAAGCAGATATAAAAAATATATGTCCGCTTTGTCTGTTTTGTTAGGGTATCAACCACAGTTGAAACTTTTGTAGTTTCACTAATTGGTTGATCTAACTCATCATACGATAAATCATCATCATCTTCATCTGTTGTTTGTTCATCATACTCATTGTTTTCTCCTTGATAAAAGTCTGTTGATTAAATTTAAGTTGGTGCTTGAATCTTATTAAATTTTATCAAAGGTGTTTTGGATATTAATGATGATTTGGATGATGATGATGATGGTTTGGAGTCACAACTCCCATCATGGGTATCAAGTGATTCCCGTTGTTTGTATGTCATGGATTTAGAAAGTGGGATATAGTTTTCATTATAAGGTGGATTGACCTTATTGTATCCTAATCTTGAAGGGTCTTAAAAATCCCTTTGTTAGGTAAGAAGTTCTTCAAACTTCTTATTGCTCATCTGAAATTTCTGAAGTTTCACTTCAGTTTTAGCCTGTAATGTTTGTGAATCCAAGGATCATCAGGGAATTATCAGTTTAGTTAATCACAAGAATGATCGTTGAATTATCAATGATTGTTGTTCGATTAATTGATTGATGTAAAGTTGTTTGACAAACAAAACAAACAATGAAGAACAACTCTACTAATGAAAAGCAAATGAACGTAAGATGAAGAACAACATAAATGTTTCAAAAGTTTTCCATTGATGATTGTATAATGATTACAATAAAAAAATAAAACAATGAATGCTATTGCTATTGCTAGGGTTTAATGCTATTTTGATGCGTGTATTATTGTGAGATTGTTTGCGGCTGCTAGGGTTTAATCGTAGTGATTCGTAGCTATTGATCACAATATGTTCACCATTGTTGCCTAAAAGTATGTACCTTGGCCTCGTATTTATAGGCTAGATATTTACTGTTAGGGTAGAAGTAACTGTCTTATCAAGGTAAGAAAGTTACTCAGAGAATGTCATGATGTGACATTCTCTGACTAAAGTGAAAGTCGTCCACAGATGTTGACTTGTCACTTTAGTGTTTGACTTTGTTGACTTCATGTACTTGGTGAAGTATATCAAGTGTTGGTCCTTCATAGGAGATTGGTCTTCCGCAGGAACTTTGTCTTCCACAGGAAATTGGTCTTCCGTAGATGTTGGTCTTCCGTAGGTGCTGTAGTTGCCTTGGATAATTTCATTCTTATAAAGCTTCTGCAGCAGTCCCATGGAGTCCATACTTGTATTCTTCCAGAATATCTACGGAGGAACAATTTGTTCATCAATAGATGTTGTTCAACACTCAGCCAATTGAAAAAATTGACTAAGTCTTAATGTTTTTCTTGTAAACATACATATAAAGCAACACATATAAATGGGGTTAACCTATAAATGTATATTGCATATAAAAGATAAAAGAGATACAAGAGTTATTACAAGGATTGATTAAAGAACTAAACCTATACAAAAATTCTAGACCTAACAATACTCCCCCTTAGGTTTAGCTTCTTCTCATCAAGCCTTAAACTTTGTAGTTCTTTTATTCTAAACACCATCTTTTTGTTGAAAAAAGATACAGCTTCCTTTTGATCATCATACTTGTACTTGATCTCCATTTGACTCATCTTGTTAAAGGTTTCATACTTGATTTCAAAAATATCCTCTTCTATTATTAAAGTTACAATAATACAATTGTTGTTAACAACTTCTAATTCATCTTCCTCGTATATTCTTAATTCTGTAATAGATGAGATTTCAAAACTCGTAAGCTGGCGAGCCTCAAATTTTATTCTTTTGTTGGCCATGGCATTCAGCTTATCTATTAGCTGAATCATTTACATATAAACGTAAGTCATTTTATGCCTGATCATTGTTGAGATTGGGAAAGAATTTGTCATGTAGATAAGCGGTGTAGCTTGGGTGAAGGAGCTTGATCTCCCCAGGATCAAATATCCTAATACTTGCAGCTTCCTTCTTATCTATAGTTCTTTTTAGCACCAGGTCCTTTGTTTTCTCAACATACCCCCACTGAGTGTTGGGATGTGAGAACTGGTTTCCCTAAAATATCTTGATTGATGTAGTTCTTTTGTTGGCATGTCCTACCCTTATCAAAAACTCATCTTCTATAAAGCGTGAGGAGCTTAATATTGACCTTCTTTCCTTCTCTTTCCTTTTGATATGCTCCTTATCTTCTCTTATAGCTTCTTGAAGGACATCATCCTTGAAACTTGACAATAACTTTCCAATCATCCCTGAGAAGTTTCTTCCTCTTAGATGAGTTGGATAATTAGTGATTTGTAAGCTTTGGAGTTGTTTGATATTGACATCTGGGAGTGAGATCACTAATTCAATCAAGGGAAGGAATTAAATCATCTTTGATGCCCTTTTGATTATTGCACTATCCCATTCAGCATCGTATTTCCAAGCAATGATCTGGTACTCTTTAGCTAACTTGGGAGTAGTAATATGATCAAAGAGTTGGAACAGTGTGGACTTTTGCTCAGTTATTTCTCTTACAATAGTCCAAGGAGACATACTTTGCCTGGAATAACCGCCCTAGGCTCTCTGATCATTTTCTCCTTGCCCTTGTGCATATCTTTGCTCTTTACAAATGATGGGCTCTGAAGGAGTTGTTTGATGGGCATGGCTTGTATTTGGAGCTTTAGTTCTACATCTAACTCTAGTTTGCAGCTCAATCTTCATCACATATTCCATCATTTGTCTCAGTTCCTTTATAGATCTGTCTCTAGCTCATAGAACTTGTGGTTGTGATTTTACAGCCAGCAAATAATGTTGTTTCTGTTTAGCTTCTTGGTGTCATAATGACCTAATTCTTTCTTCAGCTTTTTTGTTTCTTCAAATTTGATGAAGGTATCATAGTTGCATTCTGGAATCATTAGTCTAGCCACTCTGAAATCTTTGATGGCCTACTTCATCTCATCTGAGTTCATCCTTTCTACTAAGTCATAAGGAAACCCTTTATTAATGAGTTCCATGAACATGGTACATTCAGGTCTCTCTTCAAGGATGTATTGAGTTGTAAGCAGCTCATCAGATGTTTAGGTTTTGGCATCCTTTGGAGTTTCTTCTCTAGTCAACTCCTCCCACTCAGTATCACTTTCATCATTGGGCTTAATTTGCTTAGATGTTAATACTTCAGCTGATGGGGTATGCACAGGTGAGTCTGTTTTCGTTTTCTTTGGTGAGTCTTGCACCTCTATGATTTCTTTTTCAATCTTCCCCTAATATTTTCTCTTCCTGTTGTATTGGATGATTGGGGACTGTTGTTGAGTTATGACAGCTATTGATGTTGTTTGTTGTTTTGGTGCTTGTTGAGAAATTTTCAAAGATTCAAGCTCACTTATTCTTTTCTTCAAACTATCAATCTTATCATATTTTGCTTTCAGGAGCTTAGCTTGTTTAGAAATGGTGATTTTTGCCTTGTTCATTTCTATAGTACTCAGCTCTTAGCTGTCTTTTCTTTCTCTGAAGACTCTTTCAACTCTCTTACCAAATCATTGACAGCATCAATAACTTTATGATCTGTTTGGGCATCCTCTGTCAATCTTCTAATAAAGCCTTCTTGCAGAGTCAGAAGTGCATCTTTTTTTAGAACCCCCTTTAACTCTCTCAGTTTTTCTCCTCTTTTGTTTGATTTAGTGACTAGTTTGTTATATTCAGCCACTAGAAAGCTTTTGCTCACGTCAATGTCATCACCATTCAGATCATCTTCATGATATGCTATAATATCCACAAACTGTTCACCAGACACAGTCACTTGCTCAACCTCCTGATTTTGTACTTTTTCAACATCCAGACACATTTCTTCAGTGTCCCCATCATGTGCATCATCAAGATCTTCTTCAAAATTGATGACTTTAGTTGGAGTAGTACTATCAGAGGTTGAATTTGATTCAACCACTGGGGAATAGCAATTTGAGGTTGTTCTTGTGGTGGAGATAACTAAAGAGGAGAAATTGGTTTTGTAGCTGCAGAGCCTTGTGATGTTTTAGATGAAGATGGAGAGATTGGTTGTGTGTGTTCACTAGCTGGTGAAACTGGTTCAGTTTTATCAGTTTTAATGGAGGCTGGTGATGGAGTGAGTGAGATTGGTTGGGTTTGTTCACTTTGTGGTGATGATCGTTGTGCTGGTGAAGGTGGTTGTATTGGTGATGGCGGTTGTAATGGTAATAGTGGTTATGTAGGTGATGGTGGTTGTAATGGTGATGGTGGTTGGACTGGTGATAATGGTTGATTGATTATGAGAGATTGAGGTGGAGTCTGTATAGCTTGATCAGCTAATGCAGAGGATGCTTCACCTTGTTCTTCTTGTTCTTGTTGTTCTATATAGATCAGTTCTTATGGTATATCATCATTTTCATCCACAACAAGAGCAAACATCTCCATTTCACATCCTTCATACCTTCCACTTATCTTGTTCAACACCGACCTTCCTAAATGTGCTTGAACAAACATATCGCCTCCCCTTTCTATGTGAGGCATGGAATCATTGATGATGAGTTGAAGAAATCTTGGGAACGTATACATCTTATCAGCGTTTTGTACTTCAACCTGATCACATAGGCATCCAAGGATGTACTTTGAGTAGTTGTAAGTTCTTCCTTCAAAAACTCCAATGATTCTAGAAGATATATGCCTTAAGAATCTATCCTATCTAGACTTCCCGTTTGACATACATTTTAAGTATGACAAAGGATTATGTAGGGCTTGCACAGTCTTCCTTTCTTGATTTCACCATTCTGGTAGTTACCATCATATCCCATTTGATCAAAAACCCTCTAAATGCATTCATGATCAGGGTGACCTACTTCTTATTCACCAAACTCCAGTACTCTTCTGATGACCTGTTCATCTACTCTTAGAACTTCATGTCTAATGAAGGCATAAATCACTCGTTCATCATTTTCATCTGCTACCCTTGCTGTGTTCCAGAAGTCTATCACATGGTTTTGATAAACTACGGGGTCAGCAGGTAGGGCGTAAAATAGTCTCGATCAGCGTAGATAGCGAATAATCTCTGTGCATCCTTTCGTGACAGGATCATCACGATTGAGAAAAGCACAAACATTATGTTCTTTAGAAAAACAATTAGCCATCTGCAATACACAAGAATATCAGAAAAAATTATTTGAAGATTTAAGCTTGACATCAAAAATTTTAAAATTTTAAGAAGTTCAATCGTTTCGACGACATTTCAGTTATAATCAACAATCTTGATGTTATAAAGAATGATTCACCTTGCTGATAATGTCGAATGTCGAATAGCGGTTTAGATAACTGAATAAATTGTTGTTTTGAAGTGGTAATTTTTATGTTTGATGATTGAAGACAGAGGGTTTAAGAGTTTTTTTCACTATTTAGGTCTAAGAATGATTTTGAGAAAGTGAACATAAATGACAACGGTGAAGTCTATTTATATCCTCGGAATATTATTTAAATCTCATTTAATGTTGTACGACCCAAACCCTAACTACCATTCCGAAGTAATTTGTTCTTCCGTAGGAAGTTAATTCCTCCGCAGATCTTATGCGGAAGACAAAGTTTAATTTATCTTCTACAGAAAATCTAAAGAAGTATAATTTACTTGTCCATAGGTTACCAATCTTATGGAAAGCAATCATACTTGTTAAAAAGTGAACACATCCGTAGATTACAAATCTAAGGGAGGATAAATTTTAACTTGTTAAATTTTACACTGTAGCAGCTGCTGAAAAGCAACATTATACTGTAACTTCTGCTGAATGATAAAGAGTTATCCTTTTTGATGTATGATTCTAATATATTATTAGATCATGTATTGCTATTAGACCTTGTTGACTTTGTTCCATGGCAATTGTGCAAAAAAAAATTCTCATGACAAATATCCAACAACCAAGATAGTTGCTTAGGTTCTAATTTTTTTCCTTAATGTTGATAAACTCATTTTTCATGCTGATTTATTACTATTACTACTCCCCCTAAATTTGTGCTTAATAATGATTTTTAGCATAAATTTGCATGAAAAACACTTTTCTGTCCAACAAAGAGAAAAAAAATATTTTTGTAGTTTTGAATATAAGTAGAAATTTAAATATATTTACAAGCATATGAAACATATCTTGGGATCATACTATAACACTTAGAACTTTCCTTATGCATTTTTGAATTTAAATAATAGACATAGATCTGGTGCTGATTGCAAGTATTATGGGCCACATAAATTCAAACAAGAGAATATGTTCAACAAGGCATGCTGATTATTATGTTTTGATATGGTTTAAAGATTGACAAATATGGACTCCACATCAATTCACAATAGAGGTTGTCCTCCAGTTATGAGTCATCTTATCACTTTTTCACACTTTTAAACTATGTTCCTTTAACTTTAAGTTCTATCATAAGATTTCTATGAAATCTTATTAATGTAGATTGTTGTGTAAGCCTTTAAATTTAATATACAGTTGATCACATTGCATTCCTTTAGATCTTGATATATGATCATCCTCAGGTCACCAGGTGTTACTCATGTAAAATAGAGGTGCCTTTAACCCAGGTCTTTGTTCACATAAAACAGAGGGATGATGATGATCATAATCATATCACCAAATGTTTATATTCATAAACAGAGGTGATCATAATCCCAGGTCTTTGCTTACTCAAAACAAAGGGAATATGAATTGCAAAGATAGAAATTAGAAGAAGTCAGAACATAGTGTGTTTGGGTGAGTAAGTTGATCACAGAAGTATGAGACTCACTTTCGTGCTCCTCAAAATGGAATTTACCATAATGTGTCATCTTGATATTAAGTTAAGCATGCACTTGTTTATGTTCTACTCAGGTTGAACCTACTCACATATCAATTCACTTCTGATCAGTCTTTATTATAAGATTAAATCAGGAAAGTAACCTAAGGAATAGTGTACTATCATTTCCCATAATATGAAAACTATAAACAGATAACAACTTAACAAGGCAACCTTTTTGTGATTTTATAGATTTTATGAATGTTTTTTAGAAATTGATTTAAAGGACAGATCATGTTTTCTTTGTTATGATGATTAATCAAGGTTGATCATGCCTAAAGAATCAATTAAGAAATTAAATCGTACTGAATCAAAAGCTTTAGTATACAAATAAGCAAACTGATCCTTTGTATTTACTTTGATCAACTTGATCCAATCCTTTTCTGAGTAATCTCTCAGAAAATGATATCTGATTTTTATGTGTTTTGTTTTACTATGTTGCACTGGATTAGCAATGATAAACAGAGCAGGTGAGTTATCTATAAGAATTGGTGTGTGAAGAAAATTGTACCCACAGTCAAGTAGTTGGTTTTGCAACCATAAAACTTGAGAGCAACCAGCTGAAGCAGCTATGTACTCAGCTTCATCTGTGGAAACTGAAACATTTGTTTGTTTCTTGCACTACCAAGATACAAGTCTTGGTCCTAAGAATTGACATCCACCTGTGGTGGATTTTCTGTTATTATTACACCCTCCTAAATCACTGTCTGAATAGGAGTAGAAGTTGAATTCTCCTTCTTTGGGATACCGATATCCAAGAGCTAGTTTCCCTTTAAGTTATCTGAATATCCTCTTTACAACATTCACATGTGACTCCTTTATGTAAGGCCCCGTTCCTGGAACACTTACAAATTGGACCGTCATCGGATAAATCATTATAAAACATACATTACTTTTGCAGCAGAATTTATAAACTTTCATTTATAATTAAACATGTCATTTCATTACATTACATTATTTAGTTACATATCAAAATACAATTAACATGCCAAAATATGGATGCCAACCTCAAAACGCTTCCAGTAGCTTATGCATCCATGCCTGCAACTCCTCAGCATTAACAAAATACCTGCCAACTATCATGCATACAAAAAGTCAGTGACAATGAGTGAGTTCTAGTTTTTTTTAATAAAAACACTTTACTTCCTTTGAAAATCAAAACTTTACATTCGTTCGTGGTCATACATCACACGTACACATTGAAAATAATTATTATTAACTTCATCATCGTTCGTTCATCCATTCATTCCTTTATTCCTTCTTTCATTCGTTATTATCACACATTATCATATGGATCCCATCACATGCAATACCCCCATCACCTACCGAAGACAGTACCAAGGTACGCGACAAGGAACCCTCTTCGAGTCAATCTTAAGGATTGAACTTCCTTCAAGTCAATCTCAATGATTGCACTCCCTTCAAATCAATCTCAATGATTGAACTCCCTTTGAGTCAATATTAGACTTCCTTATAGTCTATCTCAAGGATAGACTCCCCGTGTGCATCCTTCGGGTTAGCTAAACGACATACAACTGAGCTAATGATAACATGGTCGTGCACCTATCTTCGTTTGCTTGCAAGTCTTTCATTTCATCATTACGTACCACTTTTCATTATTGCTATCTTTCACTTCATTACATAATACTTTACGTTCTTACATTCATGCATCATACCATGCAAAATCATAACATAATACATAACGTATTACATAACATAATACATAAGTTTTGAAAACCATTTAACGAAGAAAGATAACACATGACACACACCTACACATCATAAGCCTCATCACGTCATCATGTATACATCAAGCATAAACCATCACATCATAACAGAACCTATTTTAACCATCTACCTCTTAAGACCCTCAAAAATCCATAAGTCCAAGATGAGCATAAAATTTCTAAGTAAAACAGTCTGGGCGCATTACAACTATGCAGGCGCATGAGCCCTTCTTAGGTGCATGGGTACTGCTGGGGTGCATGGACACTTAGGCGCATAGGCACTCTGGGCGCATGGGCACTATTTGGGCGCATAGCCAACACTTAGACACATGAGCACTCTGGGCGCATGGGTACTATTGGGCACATGACCCAACACTTAGGCGCATTGGCAACTTTTGGGCGCATGGAAAACTGTTTGGGCGCATGACCCAACACTTAGGCGCATGGCCAACATTCTAGGCGCATGACCTACACTTAGGCACATGGACAACTCTTGGGCGCATGAGAACATTCTGAAATATTATTTATGCTACAAACAACACCAAAACATCATTCTAACACATCCTAACACATATCTAACATGATACAAAATACTAAAACATGCTAAACATCAAATCTAACCTCAAAAGAGATTCTAAACATACAACCACAGAACAACAAGCTGAAAACTCTTGGTTACTTTAAAAATCTGTTATTCCCTATGCATAATAGCCCCAATACTTAGAAAACCAGTAAAAGAGGGGTTGTAGAACTCACCTTGAATACCCTTTGAGCAATTCACTTCAGATTAGTGACTCCTCTAATTTAAGCAAAAAAATCCTAAAAATAAGCACTAAACACCAAGAACCTCGGTTTAGAACTCAAAACCCAGTTGAAACCGAACTCATATTCAAGAAAACTCACCTTTGCAGCCTCTTTTTCCTCTTTCTCTCTCTAAAACCAAGAACTTCTTCCTTCTTTCTTCCTTTTTCAGCCGAGAACAAGGTGGGAAGTGGGGCATGGGCGGCCATGCCTTTCTTTTTAAGAAGAATTATTTTTAAGTTTGCATCTTGCACAACTTTGGTCCTTTAACTTGTGTTATTCCTCTTTTCTTTCTTTATACTTTTATTTTCTCTTCTTTTTAATAAATTTCATGATGTTACACTTTGGATCAAATTGGTACCTGGCATAAACACAAACAACAAACATAATGTCAGGTCTGCTTACCCTTAAGTACATTAATGATCTTATCATTGATCTATATAATTTTGATCTACAAACTTCCCTTTAGGATCAGGTACAATCTTATCTATGGTTGATGCTGGTGTTTTGCATGAAGATGTATCAGCAACAGAGTATTTCTTTAGTATTTGAAGAATATACTTTTCTTGGTTGATAAACATGCCATTTGGTTTCTGATAAGCTTACAATCCAAGGAAGAATGTTAAATATCCTATAGAGCTCATATGAAACTCAGATTTCATCAATGCTTCAAACTCTTCATATAATCTTTTGTTTGTTGATCCAAATATAATATCATCCACATATATTTGAACCATGTCTCATACCATTTCATCGGAGCCTGATGAAGTCCATACAACGCTTTGTCAAGCTTGTATACCCTGTGAGGGTAATCCGGATCTTGAAAGCCTGGAGGTTGAGCATCTTCATCAATTTTACCATATAAGAAATGTAAGGCCCCGTTCCCGGGCACCTCACAGTTGGTCGTCATTGCTCATCAAACATATAGTTTACATTTACTAAGTAAAATAATGCACCGGAATTGATAAAAAGGGTCATTCTCATTTCATCATAAAAGCTTTTACAATGCATTACATCATGATTTAAGTACAAAATACAAGCCTTCTTTACAATGCCTAACTTTTACTATGATTGTTGCTGAAGCATATGAAACCGAGGATTTCTTAAGTAATCCCATTTATGTGAATCCTCAACAATCATAGGGTCATATACAGTGACCTCTAGGATAAAAACATAAAATTTTTCATCATAAAGGAGATTTCCATAAGTAGTCCCGTACATCGGAACCTTAAGGAATCTCCTAATGGCATGCAACATAATGTGTTGCGTGCATTATGGACCCACAACACATTGCGTGGTAGCATTATCAAAAGGAGATTGCCATCCCAAAAGAGCCGAGTAGCTGCCTCATGCCATCCCCAGCAACACTACCTGCCAACTGGAAACATATAAAAGTCAGCGTTGCTGAGTGAGTTCTAGTTTTGTAATAAACATACTTTATTTACATCATAAACCATTCTTTCACATGATCATACATCATACGTACACAGAGATAATATTCATTATTATC
>BJCO01826350.1:0-18048 GCA_018326465.1 Flaveria floridana | reverse complement strand
TACATATATATATACATATATATATACATATATATATACATATATATATATATATACATACATATATATATACATATATATATATATATACATATATATATACGTATATATATACATATATATATATACATATATATATATATACACACACATACTTATTGTGTTTTTATTTTGATTTTTAGTTTGCTTTTATATGTATTCTTTTCTTTTTAAGAATCCAGTAAACTCTTAGAATATTATAAAAAAATTACACTGACTCTATGAAGAAACACAAAAAGATTATGTTAATATATCA
This sequence comes from Flaveria floridana, assembly GCA_018326465.1. NCBI lineage: Eukaryota > Viridiplantae > Streptophyta > Magnoliopsida > Asterales > Asteraceae > Flaveria > Flaveria floridana. The sequence continues at coordinate 17,753 of BJCO01826350.1, read as the reverse complement.
CTATTATATTTAACTAGTTTTAGTAAACTCATGAATTACACGGGTTGAATAAATAAAATATTAATATAATAAAATTTATTAATTATAAAAAGATATTCTAATATAACTGACTATAACTAATAAAACATTGATATCAACTTTTTAAAATTTTGTTTTCAAATTTTTTCCAAAAAAAATAAATATTTTGTTCTAAAATAATCCATATAAAAATTCATTTTTAGAATTTTCTTATTATAACTCCCAAATTTAATTATTTTTTATTTTAAAATTTTTAATTTTTAAAAATGCCAATTTTAAAACATTTTGTATTTTTAAAAAAAGTTATGCTTTAGAAAAATTAATTATTTTATAAAATATTTGTTTATTTAGAAATAATATTAATAAATAGATCTTTTTTTTAATTTATTAAATATAAAATAATATTAAATAGTATTATTAGTAATTAAGATAATTATTTAAGATAAGAGAGAGACGAGAAAATTTTGATTAAGATAATCGTGGTGCTGTCACGTGACATCTCAAGTTACTATTTTATTAGAGTAAGAAGATTTATATTAATTAATTAATTTGTTAAACTTGGAAATTAAAAGATCAGATTAATTGTTATTAATTTATCTTCTTAATTTTTAAAACAAAGTAACATAGAATTAGTAAATATATTTTTCTATAAGAAAATAAAATAAAATAATGTACATTGTTTATTTTAAGAATACAAAGCTAAATAAGTAAATAGTTTTATTATATATAAAGATATTTTTTTTATCATTTAATAGTAGAGGTGAGGGCAAATTACAAGTTAAGTTCATCAAATGTCGACATATGAAGGATAAAGTTATTCTTTTATTATAATAAGAATAAAACTAAAAAAAATTAAATTTACTTACTCGCTATTATTTAATCAAATAGGAAATGAAATACTATTTATGTTTTCATTTTTAATCTGGTTTTCATAAGAAAACGATTGATGTAAATATATATCCGTCCCTTGCATTATGGATTTATAATAAAACCGCCTAACATTTACATGAAGATTTGAAATTTGATAGTTTTTGTGTTTCTATCATATCACTCAAATTTATTTAAATATCTATTTTAGAAGGTAGTTATAATTTTGTATACATGCCTAAAAACTATGTGTAAATAGTTTATATTTTTTGTAACGATAAAAATTATTATTCATTTATTCATTAGAAAACCAAGGGGTTGCCGAAAGAGTGCGTAAGATATATCACATCTATGACAATAATAATGCACATCAATTTGGGAAATGATAGGGGTAGGAAAGGGGAAGAAAAACACTAGGGAATAATATAATTCCACCAACATAAGGTCATAACTTTATAAAAATATTTTATAGATGCATTCGCTAATACATCATACATGTGTAGGATTTGGGACCCAGATTTCACACCACAAAACAAAAAAACAAAAAGCAAATTGCTTCCAACACTTGAAATTTGAGGACACTTAGGCCTTACGCTATACATACACGACCCACGGTTAAAAGACGTTAAACCCCACCTGCCATATTAACTTTGGGATGAGTTTTAATGATTCAACTAGTATCAAATCAATCTTTGTGTTTTATCGAGTTTTAATAAAAATAATAAGTGGTGTGAAAGGGGAGTTTAAATTATTATTTCCTTGAAGCGAGGTGGAGTGAAAAAACATAATGTGACGCCTTCGTGAAGTTAACAGGTGTAGGAATAATGTTAGTAAAATAAGATAACAACTCTTTTGTTTATTTAAGTACAATAAAAGAATTTAAAGGAAAACGGTAAATTTATAATTCTTTTGCAACCAAAATAAAATAAAAGAGTAAGAAATATAGATGCAATAGAAAATGAGGAATAAAAGGTGACTAAGGATTTATGTTTAACAAGGGTATCTTTATTCAAAGTTTAAACCTTTTAGAATAACTTGTTTGTTTTACAGGATCAAACTGTTTAAACAATTTGTATTGTTGTGTTATACGCAAAAACCCAAATTGTGTTTCAAGAATCATAACCTGTAATGTATTTAATGTGTCTTACATCTAAGCCTTATCTTGCTATTTATAGTAAGCCTAAAAGATAAAACATTTGTAACTTTACTCTAAATATGAAACAATCCCAAGTTTTAGACATTCACAATGACTTCAACCGAATCGAATTCAATTTTGACTGAAATAATCCACATTGGTAGAGAGACAAACTAAACTACTCAAACGACAGCCAACTCCTCCACAAGCTATTGGTTATTACCACCCGAAATCCCCTACCTAAACCGTCTGCGACAATGTTACAGATGCGCAAAAATACCCGAAAGCCGCATGCCGAATCCACCCCGACTACTTTAACAGTCTGATGCTGTAAAAAAACAGATAACAATCTAAACAATGGTTTTTTTTTGTCGTTAGAAAAAAAAAATCTAATTTAATAAAATAATATAAAGACTGTACGGACTCTTGTGAAAGAGGGGGGAGAAGCTTCATAGAAAGCCGCGTTAACTACGCATGACGTCACCTACTACAACGTTAACCCCTTCATCACCTACTGTATCACCATCTCACTAAACAATCAAACCAATCACATCACGCCACGTGCACCCCCCCCCCCCCGGGACCACCGGCAAAAACAGACACAATAAAACTCCGGTTTAGCTCATTAACCATGGCTTCTCAATTCAAACCATGGTTAATTTTTCCACCTATAAATACCCCCACCATCATCACCACACATTCACTCTCTTCTTAACAACTAGATAAACACACAGTTAAGGGTGACAGAGAGTAGATTGCGCGGGAGATTCTTCAAGTGTACAGGTATATTCATTGATCTTAATCCCAAAGTTATTTACACGTATATATATGTATCGATATTCATGTTTGCTGTTTGATGTTTGTGATTGTGGGTGTATCAGATTGTAATTGGTTGAGTTGATTGAGTGTGTTTTAGAATTTGATGATGTGGGTGCTAATTTGTGGGGTTTTTGATCCGATTTATATGAAAACATGATGAAATTAGTGGATCATGCTTTTTGTTCGATGATGTTTTCAGATATTTTTTGGTGTTTGTTATTAATGTTCTTCAGTTTTTTGAGTATGCTGCCAAAATTATAATTTGAGATGGGATTATTGTGTTTAAATTGATTATGAACTTAGTTTGATTTATGTCCTTCATGATCTTGTTTGTCTTGTTTATGTTATGCTCAAAGAATTGTTGATTTCTATACTAATTTTCTCAAATTAAGGTTAGATGTTGACTTTTGATCTGAAATACATAATTGGGGATTATTATTATTATCAACTGATCGAATTGAAACCGTTATGTTCTTTCTTGTAGCAGCAAATTTTGATCAAGATTTTGATTCTTTTGAGTATAAGCTCAAATGTGTTCTTCATCGTACATTCAACTTCCAGCTGAAAATGAGTATTGGACCGATGAGGCGCTTTATATGTCATTGTTTGACTTCAAAAGGGGAAAACCTCTACCTTCAAATGTAACCTCAGATGTTAATCCTTACCAATATAGACCCTCAGATCTACCTGGTTAGTCTACAATCTAAATAATCAAGATTTGTGTGTACTACATGTTGATTTTATCTTATTATAAGTAATGTTACTTGCAGCTGATTTGTGGTACTTATGGTCCGGGGTGAAAAAGGATGCTGAGTGTGGATTCTGGAAGGAAACCGGGGAGGCTTGTGAGACGTTTTCTAACTCTGTGATCATTGGTTCGAGAACCACCCTTCGGTTTTATGAGGGTCGGGCCTCGGATGGCCGGAAGACTGATTGGATGATGCAAGAGTATAGAGTAATTGAGAGATGTGACAGCAATACAAAGGTCTGATTGGTGTGGACTAGATTATCTTATCTGTTTTTGTTGATGGGTGTTTTAGTCTTAGATTATGGGTTGAAATGATGACCCTTTTTCTTTTTTCAAAGATAGGCTGATTTGGGTGAAAAAGATTTGCATATGGTTCATCTGGATCAACTCAGATTATATAACGGGTCAATTTGGGTCTAATCACAGGTCTAAAAAAGTCACTATTATTAAACTTGAAACGGGTCTGCATGGGCCGCCACCACCATCACCGCCAAAAAAACAAAGCTGGTGAACCATTTTCATACTTTTTTTTTTCTATAATGACTCTTTTCAATCCGATCCCATTTTGGTAAACTTGTTTTGACTTGAACCCGTTTTGATTAAAGCTAGTTTTTACTTATTACCCAATTCGACCCGCCCATTTTGTTAGGCATATAATTTAGATTTCAAAAGATGAAATTTGTTTGGTTGGATAATATGCAGGATCTTAGAGCATTATGCAGAGTATTTTTGGCTGATGAACATAAACCACCCTCTGAAAACTGCATTTCTGCGAATGCCAAAATCTCTGTTAAAGTGGCGCCAAAAACAACTTCAGACAATGAACTTGTGGTGAGTTGGTTCATAACTTTATACTCTCTCATGATGTCTGTAATAAGTTCTTTATTCTATCATTTGTAAACATGCATATATATTTAATAAAAATTGCATATGTTATTATGTTTTGTAGGGAAAAACTACGGAAAACAAAACAGGACTGCCTCTTATAGATCAATCATCCGAAATGGATTGCATTTTAAGGGGAGACTACATTGAATTCAATGATCTTATCGATCCAGGATCACACTCTTCCAGTTGTGCCAATTCAAGTTGTTTAACCATGACTTCAGATGAATACTTTGACTCCATGGCCCTCTTACAAGAAATAGAGAATGAAAACAAACATTCAACCGTCAAATTAAATCTTTCCACCCCAATAACGTCAACAGAAGTGGTCATACGCCCCGCCACTTCAGGTATTCTTCTTCTGTGAAAAAATATTTTCTTTTTTATATTATTTTATCTACTGCGTGCTTAGCGTGATGTTTATAAACAGCCTCTCTTACAAACGATCAAGAGTCCAAACGTTCGGCTCAAGAGACCCCCAAAGGCTGCAAATCTTTGAGTATTTCCGAGAGTACATCCAAAGAGGGAAGGAAGGAGCGTGTTAGCAAGACGAAAAGGTGTAAGATGATGAAGTATTTATGTTTCATTGCATTTTGAAAGATTATTTTTAAAGAAAGAAGACACAATGGAGGATGAAGATTGAATCTAGTTACGGGGTTGTGAATTTTGATGCTGATGGGGTAGCAAGACTTATATTTGTGGTCCAAAACATGCCAATATTGTCAACTGTGTGTGTAAAGTGACCCCCTTTGGATGCAAAGTTTTTAAGTTTGAATATGATAGGTTCTTGTTTTTATAGAATAGATTTTTGTCATATTTTACAATTTACTATGTCAAAAAGCTTTAAGATACACGCTTTTTGTTATGTTAAAATTAAAAAAACAATACATGATTTAAACAAATTATATTGGGAAATGAAGGATAATGCCAATTTGATACATTATAGATGACAAATTCAATCGAGATTTGATTTAAGCCGATCAAATAAGGAAAGTGATGTGTTAGTTATCATATTCTAATACTAATTATTGGATTGAATCTTCGGTACCTATTCATTTGAATTGAATTAAAATAACAAAGGATAACACCCTACATATATATTCCTCCTCTTTTAACTCACAATTTTCCTTATATTGCTCCTTGACTTTCTTCTGCCCCAACTTGTCCACTTCAACATAGGCGCGACATCATATAATACGGCGGAGCACTGGTATATGAAACCAATGATATAACACCACGTGTCCAAACCTAGACGGAAACGTCTACAACTCGTGATGTTGGTGCATCAACCAGCACTTCTCGTGTTGTTGACACTATCCGCCGCCTTTAAATTAATGTATGTCATCGGGATTATATGCTTGGTCTTTTCTACTGTATAATCGACCGCCTTTATTAAAAATGTGCCGCCTTCAATAAAACCAAATAAAATTTACGACAACTCCCTTCATAATCTAACCAGCAGCCCATACTCCTTAGTGGTAGTTCTTACTTTCAGTTTTATACATTTGACCGCCACTATAATAAAGTTGTGCATATCTACATTATAGTCTGATGCTTCTATTGTACCATTGGGTGCTAGTTTTAATCGGCGTTATGATAGGACACATGACATTATATTATTGCCTTCATATACAGGCAGTTGACCGTATTATATTGATGCCACCGCTCATACTAAAATGGACTTTTTGAGAGTTTTCCAATAAACTATTTGGTATATGTGGACTCTCATGTATGCCACATGACATGATATATGAAAACATTTATAGGTATAAATACTTGTAAGTCACAACAGAAGGCTATGCTACATTCCCTAAACTTACTATATACTTGATTATAATTTCTATTCATATTGTCTTCATGTAGGAGTGATCTGGTCACCTTGAAAAATATCTATATTGAATTTTGAATGCATAGATTTATGGTAGTTATATCACTAGTGTATGTGTTAGCCTAGGCTTGTAGATTGAGATAAAACAAAGAACAAAATATTTTATTGATTGATGTTTTCATATGAAGGCTATTAGACTAGACAAATTTTATACATGTTTTTAATTCTGATATAGTCCATGGTAGTCAGTTGAGAATATTGTACCTATATATACATTGTATCAATGAGAAGGAAAATCACATTTGTCCTCTAATTGTATCCATGCCTCCCATCAAACTATCAAAGTACCCGCAATGCCACCCTCCTCCACCTGCTAGAACCATGACCACTTGACGTATAGTCGGGGTTCTAAAACCAACTGAATCTCGATACCTCTACTCCTATATAATCCATTCCTCGCAACCCATACAACGCCTAATCTTTACTTGTTTGGAACCGTGACACATGAATTTAATGCTCATATGAAAAATAATATTTGAGAGTTAGTTCCATGTCGTCCGCACTTTATACTTAACATGTGATTTAAAAAAATCAATTCTAATGCCCCAATTGAATGCTATAAAACAAGTTTGGCTTATGATGGCAAGTCTCATCAAGTGGGGGACGACTGTGATAAAACATGCAGCTTCGTAGTAAAAATGGCTACCATTTGTATAGTTTATGTATAATGTTGTTTCACAGTTGGGAGATAACTGGTTTAATGTGAAAAATGTTTTTCTACACGTGAGTATACATGCACCAACATATGGTTTTAAAGACTCCCTCGTATCCTCATCATATTTGGCATTTAAAAAGTCACTTTATGGTCTCAAACAAGCACCGGGAGTATGGTACCAACATTTGACAAACTATGTTACCACATTGGGTTTTCATCACAGCTTTTGTAACTACTCATTATTCATTTGTACACATGGTCAGGATACAACCTACATTCGCCTCTACGTTGATGGTATTATTTTCATCACATCATCACTAGCTCTTGAAGAACAACTAATGACTCGGTTCTCAATAGCATATGCAATGACATATTTGGGCCCCCTTACATATATATTAGGTATTTCAGTCACCAGAGACCTTGATGGCTTATTCTTATCATAGTCAAATTATTTCATGGATATTCTTCGTCAAGCAAAAGGGAAGGGAGACAGGTGCAAACCTATACACTCATCGGTTAACACAACCAGTAAATTGAGCTCAATGGCGGGGAACTTAATAGATAATTTTACTTTCTTTCATAGTTTAGCATGGGCTTTACAATATTTAACCTTACATGTCCATATATCTCTTATGTTGTCAACAAATATGCAGGCACATGCACATTCCTCGTGCTGCTCACCCAACGCTCTTAAGCGTATTTATGTATCATATGCACCCTCAACATGGATCAATATGTGCGATACAGCTCACTCTCTTCTTTATCTTTTATATAGATGCGAATTGGGTGGGTTTCTTAGATACCCGCCATTTCACCTCCAGGTATTGTGTTTTCTTAGAAGGCAATTAGCTTTTTTTTGATCAACAAAACGTTAGACAACCATTTCTCATTCAAGTGTAGAAGCCAAGTATTATAGGGTAGCTCATGCCATTGTAGAAAGAGGCTGCCCAACCTTCTTCTTGAATTAGGTTAACCTCCCACTTGCAGGTCTTTGGTATATTGCGATAATGTTAGTGCCTTACATGCCTGACAATCGTTTTTTAGCACCAGCACATTAGGTGATGGGGTACCAAGTAAATGCACAACCATATATCTATGAACGGATACTGTAAAATTAGTCTACTTCTCCCTTGAAAGGTCATACACGGAATGAGTTTGGGTTCAACCCAATTGCAACTAACACCAACCATAACAAGAAAGTGTTCAGAAAAAGGCCGTAATACAGTAGGGGTAGCTTTCAAGGTTTCATAAGCGGATGCATCGTAATCTTTAACGTTAGGAACAAGGTCACAGATCTTATCTTGAGGATCTAACCATTGCATGGGAAAAGGAATAATACGTGAAGAAATGAATAAAAAGTGATCTTTCCAATGTTTCAAACTAGTCAAAGACCGATAAAAGATGGGAGGAGAAGGCGCTTTACGCTTCTCGAAGGTAACCCAGTCACCAACATGTGTAAGCTTATAAAAGGCACGAAAAAGATTAATTTGAGGCTCCAACTGATGGGCACGACAACATATCTCAAAGTGGTACACTTTCGTTAAACCTAATGGGACAACCTGCGACAAATGTATAGCATAGTGGCGCAAAAGCGAACACAAAAAACAACAAACGGGAACCCGGAAGTTGGCAAGACTAAAAAACGAGGTATGTAGGGCAATCATACTAGAAGGAATGTCCCTAACCGTGGAGTTAGGGGGAGGAACAGTGGGGTTCAGGTCGGACCCTATGCCATATCGAGTGACAAAATTATTTAAGAAATCTTGGGAAACAAGCGACCTTTGGAGGCGCATATCACTCCTACACTCCATGAAATTAGGTAGAAAAGAAGAAACTGACCTATCGAGTAGAAGAACCGTAACCCTGCAGAGCTCCTCCTCAAAGAATATACAAGTAGCAAGGAATGACAAGGTCTTGTATTTATAGGCAAAAGGAGGCGCGGGTACCAAGAAGTGCTTGGTTCCCTGTGTAACAAACAAAAGGCAGTGATGACGTGATGGAAGTCGCGGGCTACAAAAGAAGAAAGATAGGTAGGGCGGCGAATAGATGTAGCCGCGGCCTATGAGAAAGACACCGGGTAGGGCGACGACTTGAGGGTACCACAGTCTAGGGAATAGGCGTCAGTAGGACGAGACATGTATGGGTTGATCTCACATCAGGTTAAATCAAAAAGTATACAATAAATAAATAATAATAGGTAGAGAAGTAAAGTTTTTAAATGAGGAGATAAAACACCGGGAATCAGTAGTCCAAAATAATGACTCTCGTCACAATATTGGACTAGGGGAACATGATGGGGTACCAAGTAAAATAGGCTATCAACGTTCACTTATGTAGCCCGAATGCCTCAGGGGCCGCGGCTGACTCCACAAGCCAGGGCAGGGCCGCGGTTGAGCCCCTTCCTGAACCGAATACGAGCTTGGGCCGCGGCTGGCCCCATAAGCCAAAGTCGCGGCGGATCCTTCTTTTGAACCATACGGGCCGCGGCCGACCCTCAAGTCAAAACTAAATAACCGCGGTTGAGTGATAATTCAGATAAGTTATTAGATGGCGTTTCCACATTCACAACCTAGGAGGAAGAAGATTGAACCATGACAGACAAGGGGAACTTCTCAGTAAATAGAAAGGGAATAAGGACCGAACATAATAATGCCAAAACAAACCTCGAGAATAACCAGTCCAAAGTCAACTATAATGATAAAGTACATTAATTCTAAGTCCAGAAACCTTTTGCACAGAATGAGAGGGGATCTTCTGCCCAGGGAAGATTTGCTCCGAAATATCTTTTCAGGCATGCCAAAAATAGAACTAGACTTCAGGCAAGGCTAGTATAAATACCCCACTTGCTCCAGGGGAACAGGACAGACTCACAACCCTTACTCAAAACCTTTACTCACAACTACTGTCAATCTGGAGTCTTGGCCTAAATCACCCATAAGCATTGCTCCACGAGTCTTGATCACTTGATTAAGATTTCTTGTAGCAACATTAGGCATATCAAAGTTGACATTCAAGTTGTTTACGAGACGTTGTAAAGGGGTCAAGTCAGAGTCCTACACATCCCATCTCTTTACCAGCTTGCATGTATTTTCAATAAAGGCTTGCCACGAGTTTATTTTAATGATTTCAAATTTAATCTAAGAAATTGTGAACCTTTTGTTTAGACTGAGGGGTACATTTGACTAGACATTATTTCTAGGCATGTGTTTATAGTTTTGATGTAGTCCAAGATAGTTGTCAATAATGTACCTATTGAATTAGTGAGAAGGAAAATCATGTTCAATCTTCTAATAAAATCCATGTAAAAAGCTTCAATGGAATAATTTTTAATTAATACATATATTGGTATTTTACTGAAACATATAATTATAATAATACATGCCACTTAGGTAGGTATTCTAACAGTAAAGTCAAAGACTTTTAAAAAACATTAAAGTTAAAATCATGATATTAGATAAATTGTGAGTTGGTATAATTTCAGAGTTAAGTAGACAAGGTATAAGTGTTATTGCTATAAATGAGCCGAGCTGATCCGAACCAAGCCAATGTGGACTCGAGCTTGACTCGTTTATAAACCGAGCCGAGCCGAGCCGAGCCAAACGAAGCTTGTTTATTTATCTTAACGAGTTCAACATGTGGGCACATGCTCGACTAGTCTCGACTCGTTTCTATTTGAGCCAAGTCGAGTTGGCAGGCAAGCCAACTTGTTTATCTACAAAAAGTTAGTTTGTTACTTTTTGCACATATTTATATTAAAAACAATTTGTTTTATATATTTGTTTATATAAACTCGTTCAAAAATTGCTATCAATTTAATATTTCATAAGTTTTGATCATTCTCTATATTTTTATACTAATTTTTTTGCAGATATCAAATTAATTGTAAGATTTTATATAAATGCTGATGCAACCAAAACAAGCAAAGGCTTTCTGCATGCATACACTCAGTACCAAGTAGAAGTTGTTCTGAAAGTTTTATACTTGGAACAAGAATTACGACTTGTTTAGATTGTGTAGCTATCGATTGAATTTAAGGTTACCAAATCAAGCTTCAAATGGACTTGAATTTCTAAATGGGCCTTGTATGTGCGTTTAAGTATTTTAAGCCCAAATGTTTCCAATCCAAGACGTTCACGTGCCTTGTTTTGTGTCTCCGATAGTTTTCTTATAACATTTAGATCTTCAAAACATGTCAGATTTTATGGTTGTCACAGTTAAGTAGACAAGGTATGAGTGTTAGAGCTATAACAAGCCGAGCGGAACCAAGCCAAGCCAGGGCGGCCTTGAGCTTGGCTCGTTTAAAACCAAACCGAGCTTGCTCATTTATCTTACGAACTCAACATGTGGGCACACGCTCGACTAGTCTCAACTCGTTTCTATTTAAGTCAAGTCAAGCCGGCTCGCAAGCCAACTTGTTTATTTAAAAAATATTAATTTTATTACTTTTTTACACATATTCACATTTAAAACAAAATTTTATTTTTTATATGTTTGTTTTTATAATCTCATTAAAACAATGCTACGATATTAATTATATAAATTATGATCATTTTTTTTATTTTTATACTTATGTTTGCTTAAATACAAATTGACCATATGACTATGATACTAATTTCCAAATAACTTGAGATGAATTTGGTTTATAATCTAAAATTATAATTTAGGATTTATTTTAAACGAGCCAACGGCACAATTAATGAACGAGCCATGAGCCAAACTAACATTGCCCAGGGCTTGATTCGTTCACAAACGAACCTATTTTAAACAAGGTGTACATTCTAAAAATGTTACAACAATATATCAATTTTTTTTTAAAAAAAACGTACGGAACGAGGTGGAATAATCTTTTATAAAGCCGCGTAAATTCGAATGATGTCATCCTTCACCGTGTACAACGTTATAACTCCATCATCAGATCAATAATATCACGCCACGTAGGCATTCATCGTCAACAACAATCACCAAAATTTCAATTTCACCCCATAAACATCTCACATTATCGCCACTGTTGCTCATAGCACACTAAACACACACTTAAGCGTGAAACAGAGTCGATTGCACCGAAGAGTGTTCTTCCATTCAGGTAATAATTCAATTCCCCATTCTTTTTGTTTGAATTCAAATGATTAATTGTTTATAACCCTTTATCATCTCAAACTTTGATCAAAATTTCGTGTTTTTAGATCGTGGGTGCTTATAAATTTGTGTAATTGTGTGTGTGTGTTTTATAATTGTGTTTGCTTGTTTCTAATATTTGGTGAATTTGATGGGAATCTGGTGAGTTGAGTAACTATGTTATTGAATTGATGATTTGGGTACGATATTGTGATGAAAATAGTTGGATCATGAACATGATTTTTAGTTTAATCATGAATTTGTGCTTTCTGTTTTCTTTTAGTAATTGAATTTGAGAAAAGAATTTTGTTGATGGTTGTTCTTGCTGTTCCTCAGTTGCTGATTATGCTGTAAAAGTGCTGATTTAAAACAGGATAATTGTTAATTTATGTGTATAATTGTCTGTTGATCATGATCTATGAATTGGTCAGTTTGACCATAAAAGTCAATGCTTGAAGTCATCCTTTGATTCGGTTATTGTGGTTTGGTAATCTTGTTTAAGTCGATTATGATGGGTTTGTATTGATTAATCTTGTTAACATTGTTTCCTCTATTCTCAAAGTGAGTATTACTAATTGCTAGTTACTAATTTTCTCAAATGAATATAAGAATTTGACTTTTGGGGTCAAAATGGGACAAATCTAAAAAAACATTTTATGTTCTTTCATGCAGCAACAAATTTTGAATTGAGCTTTTGTAATTTTGGTGTAGGCTCCAATGTGTTCATCATCATGCGTACCAATAGCAGCCGAACATGAATATTGGACCGATGAGGTGATCTTTATGTCATTGTTGGACATCAAAAGGGGAAAACCTCTACCGTTGAATGTAACATCAGATGTTAATCCTTACCAATACAGACCCTCAGATCTACCGGGTTAGCATCAATATAGTTATTATTAAGCATAAAAAGATTCTCTTTTACAATTCACATAACCTATAAGGGAAAACTCATAGCCCCACAAATACCTTTGCTTATCAGAGAGATCAGGTAAAACACAGTTTATGCTAGACAGGTGATTTTTATTAAACTAAAGGCATAACCAAGATTTTTGTTAACTCAATCGTGTTCTAAAATTTTATGAAATGACAATGTAATTTGCAGTTGACTTGTGGTACTTGTGCACTGGGGTAAAAAAGGATGCAGATTGCGGATTATGGGTACAAATTGAGGATGCTTCTGAGATATTTTCAAACTCTGTCGTACTTGGTTTGAGAACCACCCTTCGGTTCTATGAGGGGCGAGCCCCACATAGAAGGGAGACTGATTGGATGATGCAAGAATATAGAATAACTAAGAGACGTTACAACGATACAAAGGTATGCACATTATCTGTTTGCTGAAGTGGTTGAGTAGGGTGAATAGGCTTTTTTACTTGTCTTCATTAAAGAGTATTTAGATGTTTTACTAAAATATGAGTCTTTTCAACTGTCGAATGTCATAACCACTGATCTCGTAACATGAATTTGCAGGTCTGACTTTGGTCTAAATGGGTTTGTTTTAGGTCGAACCTTAAACACCACCTGGCTATTTGACCCATTTAACACGCTTTTTTTGGACCTTTTTTAGAAAAGGTCTTCATGTTACAACTAAGTGGTTGGGTGTCTTTTGCGAAAAAAATTAGAAAAAATGGGCTTGAGGTTTTATAGTTAAAGTGTAACTGTTCTATGCACATGTATTTTTTTTTCACTTATTATTCAGAGTATTAATATATAAAAAAGAAAAAAAATTGGGTTAAACGGGCTCATGTTTGTGTTCATGTGTGTGACACGATTTTGATGTTCGTGTTAGATTCGACCTGCAAACATGACCTGTTTAGCATCCCTACTCGAGACTAACTGGTTTGATTGGATGGTATGCAGGATCATAGAGCATTATGCAGAGTGTTTTTGGCTAATGAATACAAATCACGTTTGACACATTGCATTGCTGATATTGATGCCCATATCTCCAGTAATTCGCGGCCAACGACAATTCTCAATGTGAATAGCAGAGGACATGAAAACCTCTCTAATATGGATTGTATTTTGAGCGGAGACTACATTGAACTAAACGATCTTACTGATCCACGATCACGCTCTTCCAGTTCTGCGAATTCAAGTTGTTTGACCATGACTTCAGATGAATGCTTTGACTCACTGGCCCTCTTACAAGAACTAGACAAAGACATTGTAGATCAAGAAATGAAATATTCAAGAGTCAAATTCAGTCTTTATGCATCTGTAATGTCAAAAGAAGTGGTCATACACCCTGCCACATCAAGTGATGCTTTTGCTAGTCATCTGGAGTCCCTTGGTGAAAACCATAAGCGGCAAAATGGGTGGGTTGGATAACGGGTCAACATGGGTTCAAGTTGAACGTTCCACTTTCGTAGAGGTTAAAGTAGGGCATGGCAGGTTGGGTTGATCAACAAACACTGTATGTTCATTTTTTTAAACAAAAACATAAATATTTAGCGCATTAGTTATGGTCAAAAATAGTATCCAAAACGTTAAATAAACAACTTTTTGTATGGCTCGAATTGCACGATTTAAAGGTTGCATGGATTAAAATAGACTTAGCAGGTCCCTTTCTAGCTAATGTCTGTTCAATTATTTATGATTTGATCTGTTTAAGCATAACAAACAATATTGGCTCTGTGTTAAGTAGATGGCTCGAAATTGCTACATCATGAAATTCTTCTTTCGGTTGTGCTTATTGTAATACTTATCAAAACTGTTTCTAACAAACAACAAAGAGAGCAAATTTTTTGCTGAAGTCTGAAGAGACTTCCAAAGTGGAAAACAGGAACGAAAGCACTTCGATTGGTGTTAACACAATATCGTTTTGAAGTGGTTTTGAGAATGCATCGAAAGAGGGAAAGAAGGTGAGTGTTAGCTGGACGAAAAGGTATACAAAGATGAAGTATTTATGCTTCTTAGCATGTTGAGTGTCACAACTAAAAATTATACTCTAGTTCTCTCAAACGAAGTTTTACAACCAAAAGAAGAAAGATACAAACAATCTAACTCGAGAAATATATGACCTAAAACAAAACATCAAAGAGATAAAAAGAATAGTCAAGCAACATGATTAGTAGATAAATAATACGATCTGATAGGTGCAAAATACTATGATGAAGACGATATCAAACCTGCAACAATGCCTTCATGTTTCATCTCAACTAGGAGTTGCCCTCCGTGCTTCGCTGCGGCGTTCTTTTTCAAAACGATAAAATACTAAAGTAGATGCTACATTTTGTTACAAACACAATGAAGTTAAAAGAATAAATATGCAAATACAATTGCAATAAGACTACATCATTGGATTTCATGTCGAGATGCTAAACAACTAGGTTATTATAAAAAATACACACTTTGCTCATGAGCATTTCAGCCTTAGAAATCATAACTAGTCGTGGCTGCAAAACAGATGATTTCCTCGATATAACAACAAATCCTTTTGACATCATCACAGCCCAACCGTGTATTCCAGCAACTAAAAATAGGTTTTCAATCAAATGACATATAAACAACCATCTTGAAACAACCAAAGCTAACTATTCCTCTTAAAACCTAAAGGTTCAGTGGACAAAACAGGAATAGAAAAAAAAATAAACTATTCATTTCCCTTGTGTATTAATAATAGGGTGATGGCAAGACACATTGTACGTCATTTTGGTTGCGGGTAACAGTAACAACAGCGCCATGCAAGGACAATGAGCATACGACGTTAGAGCTTTTTTGATAAAAGAATCACCGGTGGCAAACATAAAAACTAACTAAAGTATACTATTCCTCTTCATTTGAAAATCATAATTCATGTAACATACAACAGATGAAAGCACATGCATGTTTCAAAGGCGCATAGGCATTCATCGTAAGGCTCAGAAATCATGTCATATTGGCTGCGGATTGCAAACCGCCACGCAAGGACAATGAACATAAAAAAATTGCATTCATCATCGTCGTCTTGCAATCATTAACCAACGCGGGTCATGATATGGAATTTAGATTTCAGAGGAAGGTATCCCTAACCGCATCAAGAAAACAATCAGTTACCGTAGGCATATTATAACTTTACAACAATGAGGAATCGTAATAATCATTGGATAAGGAAGTGTGTTCGTCTCAGATGACCATCATGATGGTAACTAACTTGTTGTATTACATGAAGGTCATGGGTTCAATACCCATTAACAACTGTTGGATATAATTAAGTTTAGCATAAGTCACGTTTAGTTATAATGAAATATAATTAATATTCAGTAAGTATTGTATATGGGTCATTTCGGGTAAAGCATAATCACCCAGCCAAAAGTAACTGTTTTGGCGGTTACAACGGTTGGTAGTTAACTGCCCTCTTGTATGTATAAATAGGAGTCGATGATGTATATATTTGTATGATGAATGTACAAACTTTCTCATTGAAAACACATTCAAGATTCATATAATTTTAGTGTTGTATTTCATTCAATAAATGGCATCAGAGCCACGTTCAAGAACCTGTGAAGAACAATCAACGAATTATGGAACTTCTGCCTTTGACCCGACAATTGAATTAGAAGATGCATTTGTAAACGGCTTTCAAGATGGGTGCGAGGACTCATCTTTCTTGCCCTCACTGTTTCCAGATCAGAAGGATCATAGAGAAACAGATAAAATTGATCAGGAGGTTCAAGGGAATTGCAGCAGTGGCAACGAAAGCCTACACATCAAGTTAGAGAAGATCAAGTTGGGATCAAATGACAATTCCATAGCAAGTAAACGCAGGGCTGCACAGAAGGAATTCAATACCCAAATCGGTATTGGAAAAGGAAAAAGAAATCCAAGGAATAAGGTATGTAGTAGGGTTGTTCACGAGCCGAGCCGAACCGAGCGGACTTTGCTCGTGCTTGACTCATTTTCAAACCGAACCGAGCCGATCGGCTCGTTTACAACCGAGCAAAAATTCGAACGAGCATTTCTCAAGCAAATTCCGAACGAACGTCGAGCGAGCGTCGAGCGTCGAGCGGTTTGGACAGCCCTAGTATGTAGTCACTGCAAGAAACCATTTCATATTAGAAGAAATTGTCCAGAAAGAATTGGAATCACTGAATTTATGGTAAAAGGGACAGATAGTAGGAAATGGAACGAAATCTGGCATGTTAGTCTCACTAGAAAACAACATGCTGCGTATAACAAAAAGGTATTTGTGAAATTATCAAATTCCTATGGTATTAAAGCATATACGCATGGATATACGAAAGAATACTTTAGAGGCAAAGGGAATGTTAAGATACACTGCAACAATCAAATACATTTTATAAGGGATGTATACTATTTACCCACAATGAAGAAAAATGTTTTAAGTGCAGAATTATTAACGAAACTAGGATACGAGATTACAATTGAAGGAGACAAATGTTATATCACGCAGCCTAATGATCAGGGAGAATTAAACAATATAATAAAGGAAGTATCGGAGGAGGATTATGAACGGGCAAGGTTATGGAAGCATTTTGAAGAAATCTCGATCGAAACAGAAAGAAATGAAGTCGATTGCACAAAAGGAAAAGGACCGGTCATGTATCTAACTCAAGTATCATCACTTCAAGATTGCATTGTGTTTATGGATTTAATCCAAATAGCTACAAAGGTACAT
>BJCO01826256.1:0-10816 GCA_018326465.1 Flaveria floridana | reverse complement strand
TGTTACATCTAATAATTGGTTACTAAATCCCTAAAATAATGGATAGGGTTGAATAATTGATTCTTAAATTTCTAAACTAAGGCAAATTTAAAATATTTAATTGTTCAAATTTGTTAAACTTTTATGTAAGTGTTAGTAACTGTAGGGTTGTTATATAACTAATTGTAAGGGGTAATCCGTAAATAATGATATAATTACTATTATACCCTTAAAATGATTGTATCTTATGCATTGAGACAAGTTTGTGTTCTTAATTTTAGGGCATCTTAAAATACCCCTCCTAAATGCTTTATATATAGTATAGATTAATAGATATGAAACGCTTTAAATATGAAACTATTTCAAATTAAGTCATAATTATTAAAATATTTGATATAAATAAAATTTTAAATAGTTAAGAATTAAAAATAGTTGATTAAATATTATAATTTCTATTAAGAATTAAGTGAAATTTAATTGAAAGGTTCGGTGAAAACAAAAATAAATGATATTTAAATTAAGAATTAAACAGGAAAAGATTTAAATTAGAGGTTTTTGGATCAAAATTTTAGGAGGAAAAAAATCATTTTACAATGTTCGACAACCGTGACAAGTGTCCCATCATAATATATATTTGGGGTTGTTCAATAAGCTTGCCACTAGAAACTCGTTTGAAAATGGATCGAAAATAGCTTGCTCAAAATCGGTTCGACCTGTAAATGAGCCGAGTCAGCTCGGCTCGATTTGTAAACAAGCCGAGGCGAGCTCGAGCCAAGGTCAGCTCGGCTCATGGCAGCTCGTTAGTTCGCTTGTTGGCTCGTTTAAATTAAAGGCTAAATTATAATTTTTATAAATTGTAATAAAACATATGTCATATAATTTGATATGTTCTATTAAAAAACCTAAGTATAAATATATAGGTGATTAACATAATTCATGAAATATCAATCTCATATCATTGTTTCAATTAGTTAAAACTAATATTAAGCCCCTTGTGTTGCAGCGGGGGCCTAAAACCATGCCAAGTAGCAACAATTTTAAACCACCGACACCGGAAAAACTCGTATTATAAAAGAAATAAGAACGAAAAAAATAAAAGCGAACGAAAAGTAGACGTAAAAACATTGAACCACACATGTAAAGTATGTAACATAAAAAGAATAATTATGTCGATTTAGGACCACCCGCACGTTGCGAAGGAGCCGTTAAATGAAAAAAAGACGTACCAACGTTGAACCACACACACACATTATTAAAAAAAGAAGAAGAAAGAAAACAATAGATGTATAACTCATTAAAGCGTAATATACAAACTTTAAAGCATATAAGAGTTGGTAATTAATATATATTAAATATACGAAGAAAAAAAATATTATATTTTGTTTATATATATATATATATATATATTAAGAAAAGAAATTAAAAAAATCAAGTTGGCCTAGCTCAATTCGTATATAAACGAGCTGAGCCCAATATCACATTTTGAGCTTGTAAGGATAAACAAGTCTGCTCAGTTCAGTTCGACTCATTTATAACCCTACATCTATTAATTATAGAGCTGTATGATATTATCTATTGTCATGACATCTCACTTTCAAGAAACAACATAAAAATAGTACAACACAAAAATCTATATTAATAAATCAAAATGTTCAAAATCCATATTTCATTTTTTTAAGAATGTTCACCTAAGCTTCATTTATGATTTGGATACATGTTCTTACTATAATTAAATTATAATAGTTTTTTAATAAATGCCAATTTACTATTATATTAATAAATATAACTTTTTTCTAAAGATAAATAAAATGTTTCATTAAATTTGTTTTAATGATAGTTAATTTATTAAAATTTAATCTAATTTTCAACTAATCATTCTTAAAATTAAAATATTTTAAACATCGTAATTTTAAGCAAACGTTTTCAAACTATTAGGATTCACGAATTCAAACTCAACAACAATGAATGATTACTCATTATAAAACATATCCGGTTCAATATCTATCATGGTTCCATGTTCTCAAAGTTAGGTATTTTTATTATCTCACAATTTCTTATTTACATTTCCTATTCATAATTTTAGGTATTCTTATTATCTCACAATTTCTTATTTACATTTCCTATTCATAATTTCATGTTCTCGCGCACGATGTTTATTATTTCAAGTTCTGTAACACGGGTATATAACCTAGTATATAAAAAAGGGATAACTTTATAAAATAGTAACCACTTTAAAATATATTCCAATTAGACAACTCAAGTTTTAAAAATGTTACAATTAGGTTACTTAAATTTCTTGTTTTATATATATTAAAAGCGTTAACATGTTTTTTAGCACGTTATACCTTTTGTTTCGATTAAAAATTATTTTTTTCTTTCTTTTGATGCTAATGTGGAACAATGACGTGAAATTTAGGTACTTTTTTTATTCTTTTCATAAGTAACATATTTTTTTTAATTTTTTAATATAATTTCATATATTGAAAATTCTGACTTTCACGTCTTCTCCTCCATTACTTTCTTGTACATGTAAAAAATCGAGTGATGACTCATTTGATCGTTTACTGGTCCAAATTAAGAAAAATATGTATTAGTGACTAAATTAGAACACTTTTGAAAGTTTGTTACTATTCTGTGATATTTTTCTTAAAAAAACTAACATTTGTGCCATATTGCAGTTTTCTAGGCCAACTTATACCATGTGGCATATTCATATTCAACCAATGTTTTCAGAACCGGATCAGACGTCGAACCGGATGCTTTACTGATTTGGTGGTTGGACCGGCCGGTCCGATCCGGTCCGACCGATCCCAACAACAATATATTCAACAATAAATCATTTTTCTGCCCATGTGATATACAGTTCAATAGGCTAGTATTAATAATAACAAAGAAGTGATTGACTGCGGATCTGTATATATAAAAGAAAAAAAATGAAGTTAGAACAAAACATAAAACATAACATACCAGAGGTCTAGAACTAGCTACTGGTTATATTTGATTCACCATGGTTTCAGGAATATGGAAACTAACCGTAGTGGTTCTTGTTAGATTGTTGGTTTCAGGCTCAAGATTACACGCTCACAAACTCATGCATTTTCATTACTTGCAATATATACATATAAATAGACTAAAACAAAACATGCAAACATGGGTTAGTGACTTAGTGCTCCTATAAAATAGACCCATTACTCAACTACTAAGACTCTTTCCAACTAAAATTGTTGCATAAATGAAATAAAGCACATGACTTAATACTAGACCCGTGACTTGTAACTTGACCCGACTTGACCCAATCAAGAACATTCACCCCCTTAATCTTGATTCGTTTCTCGGTTCTCTTGCTTCTTTCTTCCTTCTTGCTTCTTTCTTCCTTCTTTCTTGCTTATCTTGCTCTTTCATTCTAAACCCGGTACCGTTTTCTTGCTAATCTTGCTACTTTCTTGATGGATTCGAACCTTTCTTGCTTGCTTCGAATCATCTTGCTTGCTCACCTTCTTACTTTCTTGCTTCTTGCTCTTGCTCTTGCTCTTGCTCTTGCTCTTGCTCTTGCTTCTTGCTATACGAACCATATAGGTCCGACTTCTTGCTACTTGTTATTTTCTTTGCTTTTATTCTCATAAACCTGCTCAAGAATACCCGATTCGTACACCAGTATCGGCCTTGATTCCGAACCCGAATTACTAAACTGCTGTCATGCTTCCTGCCCTATGCTTGTGTCTTCTACCACTGTAATCATTTGCAATTTTGGTCACTGTTTCAGCCCCAAAACTAATCCCGAAACACCCGGTGTTGCTTTCTTCTTTCTTGAAACTCAATATTGATTCACCTGCTTCGATATTTGCTTTCCTTTCTTTTCTGCTAATTTCTCCATGACATAAACCACAAATAATTTAAGTACGTGCTTACATAGGTGCTTGCTCTTCATTCAATTGATTTTGTTCCTTCTGCTTGCTAATTGCTTCCCTCTTTGACCAATTAAAACAATAAAAACTTTCTATCGTTCCAATTGTTGTTTCCAATGATACCTTCACCTTATGACCATTTCTTTTATCTTGCTACGTATTACTTGTCTGCTTCTTCATCGTCCTCAGCCCTGCAGCCAAGGGCTGGTCCTCTTACCGGAACCGACTCTCAAAACAACTTTCTTTTCTAACCTTGCACTATGAAACCAACATTTTGTTTTTCATGGAGTTTGCTTCACAAAAAGAGGTATAACCTTTAATGCATTTCTTATATATTTATAGTAAGATTCATACTGATTATAGGATGGAAAGAGCACGGGTTATTAGACTTGAACTTTCTGTCACAGATTCGCGCTATACCTTCATGCACGAAGCAACCACGGCGCCACGAGTTTCACATTGTGGGACCGTGGCAATCTGCTTTGAAGGCTGGGTTGTTGGAGGCTGGGGTTACCCCGGATAATGGG
Source organism: Flaveria floridana (assembly GCA_018326465.1). NCBI lineage: Eukaryota > Viridiplantae > Streptophyta > Magnoliopsida > Asterales > Asteraceae > Flaveria > Flaveria floridana. Next base: position 6,405 of record BJCO01826256.1, on the reverse strand, counting down.
TTTGGTTATGATCATTTATATATACGGGTCAAAAGTCGGTGGGACAATTTTTGATAAAGATGGGCGTAGACATTCGGCTGCTAATTTGCTTCGTTATGCAAGTAAGCAGTGGCTTAGGTTGTATCTTCATGCTTCGGTTCACGGAATCTTGTTTCGGATTAAAGGTATAACCTTTTTGAAATGCTATTCATGTGCTATACATCAATGTTGGTAAATTACATCGAGTCACTAAAGTTTATCTTTTTTTAACTCGTTATCCAAGCCGACTTACTTATTTTGCCATCTGTACTTTTGATATAAACTTATACTTTTTATATTATTGATGTGATTATTGTTGAAGTACTTCAAATAGTCTATCTATCTTTTTTTTATATTTGATGTATGGTGTAGTAGTGCATGCATGCATGTGTCGTACGTTTACTTTTCAATTAAGGCAGTTTATGCCATGATGTGTCAGTTAATAGTAGAGTAGAATAGTTAGATGTTAGTGGGGTCATGTTCTTATTTCGTGGGTATGTACTGAGACTATATTGTCTCCTTTCACTTTATTAGTAATGCATGGTTGAAGTGTATTGAAGTAATACTCGTTCTGTACTTTCACACAACTAGTATCCGCACCCAAGTTGTTTCTGAACCAACATCTGGTATCAGAGCTTGGTTCGAAATCTGGTACGTACAGAAGGATCAATCATCATGGCAAACAATGGAGTCAATCAGCCGCTGCCCCCTTTGCTAATTTTCAAAGGAGACGGTTACGAATATTGGAGCATCAGAATGAAGACAATCTTGAGATCTCAAGATCTGTGGAACTATGTTAACAACGGTTTTGATGAGCAGGATAATGATTGCACGCGATTACGTGAAAACACAAGAAGGGACGCACGTGCTCTATCACTGATACAACAAGCAGTTCATGATGAAGTCTTCTATCGTATTGCAGCCGCAACGACGTCTCAACAAGCCTGGAATCTCCTTCAAACAGAGTTTCAGGGCGACTCGAAGGTCCGAACGATAAAGTTACAAGGCCTACGAAGAGAATTCGAAACACTACAAATGAAAGATGGTGAAGCAGTTGCAGAGTTCCTATCTAGAGTCATGAAGAACGTGAATCAAAAGAGAAGTTATGGTGAAACCGTTGATGATCAAACTATCATTGAAAAGGTCTTACATAGTCTTCCTCCTCGCTGGGATCATGTAGTCACAGCGATAGAAGAATCGAAAGACCTCACTACAATGTCATTTGATCAACTCATGGGCTCTTTACAGGCTCATGAAGGAAGGGTGAATCGAGGAATGGAGGTGGCAAGTGAAGAACAAGCACTCCAGGCAATGTCCAGAGGAGAAGGTAGAAGTGGGAATCATGGTGGAATTAACGGTAGATATGGATTTCGTGGGCGAACCCGAGGACGTGGAGGAGGATATGGCAGAGGTAGAGGCAGCATACAATGTTATAACTGCAACAAGTTTGGTCATGTTCGAGCCGACTATTGGAATGAACCACAAGTTCAAGCGGCAGTTGAGAATGAAGATGAGGAAGATGAGTACCGATTGTTTATGGCCATTGGTTGTACAAGTAATCATGACAAGGGTGTGTGGTTCCTAGACAGTGGATGTTCAAACCATATGACCGGAAAGAAGGAGTGGTTCAAAAGATTAGATGAATTAGAGAAGTCGCAAGTGAAGATGGGAAATGGGAAGTCCATTCAAGTTGAAGGTCGAGGCAAAGTGAAGTTAGAAGTCGAAGATGGAAAATATAGAACACTTAACAGTGTTCAATTTGCACCAGAGTTGGACTACAATTTGTTAAGTGTAGGACAACTGATGAAAGGTGGATACAAGTTGGTGTTTGATGATGATGCGTGCACCATCACTCATAAACAAACAGGTGAAGTGATTTGGGTGATTAAGGTAACTAAAAAACAACATATTCCCGCTGGACTTGAACAATATGACTGGTGGATCAAAGATGATGGCTGCAGTAAAAGGTGATGACTCCGGCAAAAGTGAATCATACATATGGCATTGTAGATATGGCCATATGTATGAACAAGGATTACGGCTTCTGAGTGAGAAGAACCTTGTCAATGGGATACCACAAACAATTAAGTCATGGCCCACTTGTGAGAGTTGTGCTCTTGGCAAACAAGTCAAGAAACCATTTCCTACAGGGGCTATGCGAACTACTCGGGTTCTAGAGTTGATACATGCTGATCTTTGTGGACCAATGTCGGTTAAATCCCTGGGAGGAAGCTCCTACTATTTCTTACTAATTGATGATTACAGCCGGATGTCATGGGTGTTCTTCTTAACCAGTAAAGCAGAGGCCTTCTCCAAGTTTAAGATTTTCAAGGCACGTGTTGAGAATGAATCAGGGCACAAGATTAGCACATTACGAACAGATAGGGGAGGAGAGTTTTACTCAAAAGAATTTAATAAATTCTGTGAGGAACATAGTATTCGCAGAGATCTCACTGCTCCATACACACCGGAGCAGAATGGAGTGGCAGAGAGAAAGAATCGAACCATAATGGATATGACTCGCAGCATGATAGCAGAGAAGAACTTGAGCAAAGTATTCTGGGGAGAAGCGGTTGCAACTGCAATTTATCTACTTAACCGTGCTCCAACAAAAGCATTAACTGACTGAACTCCGTATGAAGCCTGGACCGAAAGAAAACCAGCAGTTCATCACCTCAAGGTATTTGGCAGTGTATGTTACAATTTAAAGCCTCATCAACTCCGAAAGAAGCTTGATCCAAAGTCAAATAAATGTGTGTTTGTGGGCTACAGTACTAGCTCAAAAGCATATAGATTGTTTGACTTGGAAAATGAAAATATTGTTATATGTAGAGATGTTGTCTTCGATGAATACACAAAATGGAAAGCTAATGACTTAAGTACAAAAGGATTACCTACTGCTACTATTTAAGCCACTCAAGAAAGTAATGGTGATAGTGATGGATCAATGGGAAATCAGTCACCTCAGGAGTATGGTACCTACAATTATAATATTGAAAGTGAGGTGAGTACACCTACTCAAACCTTACATGGTACAGGTAACATGGGGACCAACAATGAAGAAAGTAATATCAACAATACTCCTTCCAATATTGGGCCATCAAGCAGCTCTACATCAAGCACTCCTAATATACGAGTACTCTCTCTTGATAGCATCTATGCTAATATAGTACCCATGGAGGATTTTGACTATTCATGTCAATTTGCTTTATCTCTAATAGAACCCACGTCTTTTAATGAGGCTGTTCAAAACAAAGAATGGGTAAATGCCATGAAAGCCGAGCTCACTTCACTAGAACATCACAAGACCTGGTCACTAACAGACCTGCCCCACGATAAGCAAGCCATTGGATTGAAGTGGTTGTTCAAAGTTAAGATGGATGCGGATGGAAATATTACACGATATAAGGCGCGATTGGTAGCTAAAGGATATGCTCAGGAATATGGCATAAACTTTCAAGAAACCTTCTCACCAGTTGCTCGATTTGAAACCATAAGGCTGATCCTCTCTATAGCTGCTCAACGTAAGTGGAAGGTCTATCAGTTCGATGTAAAAATAGCATTTCTCAATGGTGCCTTGGATGAAGAAGTGTATGTGACGCAGCCACCCGGGTTCGAGGTAAAAGGAAAATAAGATAAGGTGTATCGATTGCACAAGGCATTGTACGGGCTGAAACAAGCTCCAAGAGCTTGGTACAGCCGAATAGATAAATTCTTTATCAACAATGGGTATGAGAGAAGTACTAATGAGCCTACCATGTACTTTAAGAGAATGGGAAGCAAAGACTTTATGGTGATCTGTCTTTACGTAGATGATATCATCTACACTGGGTCCTTACATCAACTTATAGAAGAATTCAAGACAAACATGGTAAGGGAGTTTGACATGACTGATATTGGTGATTTGAAGTACTTTCTGGGTCTTGAGGTTACACAGAATACAAATGGGATTTTCATCTATCAAAAGAAGTATGCTAAAGATCTGCTCACTCGTTTTGGTATGATCTCTTGTAAACCAAGTACCACACCTATGAACACAAACGAGAAGCTTCAAATGAATGATGGAAGTGCAGCTGCTGATGGGTTCATGTATCGAAGTCTGGTGGGTGGACTCATGTATCTTACTCATACACGTCCAGATATTAGCTTCGTTGTTAGTATTATCTCAAGGTTCATGCATCAGCCCTCAACCTTCCATCTTGGAGCAGCTAAAAGGGTACTAAGGTATATTGTAGGAACACCCGAGTATGGACTATGGTATGATGGAAACTGTGATGTTAATCTTATTGGATACGCAGATAGTGATTGGGCTGGCTTATCACCTGACATGAAAAGTATATCAGCCTATGTGTTCAGTGTTGGATCGGGGTCAGTGTCATGGAGTTCGAAGAAGCAAGATGTTGTTGCTCTTTCTACAACCGAGGCAGAATACATATTAGCAGCAGCAAGTGCATGCCAAGCAGTGTGGCTACGTAAAATGATGATCGAATTGATGCATGAACAAAGCAGTGCAACTACAATTTTCTGCGATAACCAATCAGCAATATTCCTGAGCAAGAATCAAGCATTTCACAACCGCACTAAACATATAAGCATCAAGTATTACTACCTTCGCTCACTTATTGAGGAAGATCAAGTGGAACTGAAGCCGGTGAAATCACAAAATCAGATAGCCGACATTCTCACGAATGCATTGGGAGCTGAACAATTCTGTTACTTACGTGAACGGTTAGGAGTTACGACTATTTGAATTACGGGGGGATGTTGAAGTACTTCAAATAGTCTATCTATCTTTATTTTATATTTTATGTATGGTGTAGTAGTGCATGCATGCATGTGTCGTACGTTTACTTTTCAATTAAGGCAGTTTATGCCAAGATGTGTCAGTTAATAGTAGAGTAAAATAGTTAGATGTTAGTAGGGTCATGTTCTCATTTCGTAGGTATGTACTGAGACTATATTGTCTCCTTTCACTTTATTAGTAATGCATGGTTGAAGTGTATTGAAGTAATACTCTTTCTGTACTTTCACACAACTAGTATCTACACCCAAGTTGTTTCTGAACAAACAATTATTTAGACCGGTTTGTTTTTGCCCCCACTAAAGAAAAATACTGAATCCGTCACTGTGATTTATCCAGGAAAATCAAAACCTATGGCTTATGCGGTGTTGTTTAGAGACTCATTAGGAAAGAAGCATGTAGCAATGTAGCATACTTGAAAGAAGGGTCAAAGAATGAAATAATAGTGTCTGCTGGATCATTAGGAAGCCCACAACTTCTAATGCTAAGTGGGCTTGGCCCAAAGGACCAGCTTCAGTCCCAGTGCATATATGTTGTTTTGGCCCAGCCCGGTATCTGTATCGGTAACGGCATGGGAGATAACCCGAGGGCTGCTATTTTTATCGTGTGGCCTATTCCAGTTGAGTTTATATCGTTGAGGTTGTTGGAATTACTCGGGAACTATATCGAGGGCGGTAGTATTCCCAACATTGTTGGCTCATACAAAAACATTTCTTTCAAGGTATCAAATATTAGTGTAGTCATGTACTCTAAATTTGTTTCTTTTCTTTCAAGCTCTTTTGTTGATCGTGATTATAGAATTGTTGGTGTTGATCGGCTTCGAGTTATAGAGCGGTCCACTTTCCGTACGTCTCCGGGGACTAATCCTCAAGCTACCGTTATGATGCAAGGATTTATGAAGGTAAAATGTTAGTTGGAATTTGTTATATGTTATCTATGAAAGGATTTATTTACTTAGTATTTCATGCTACTTTTTAAAAGCTTATCATTATCGTATGCAGGTATATAGGGGTGAAGATACTACATGAACGACTAGAGTAAGACGGATCAATGAGACGACTAACGTATAATGCTACGAGATCTAGTATTACTGCTAGTACCTTTATACGACAACCTTCTTGTTATGATATGTCACGTCTACGTAAATACAAAAAGTGTAGCCATTTATGTGTGTTTGAAATTCTCCGTTACATGCATTAATATCATAAAAACTTGACATATTTATGTTTGTAAAAATTATCGTATTTCTCCCCTTTTGCACTGACATTTCACCTTTTTCTATCTAACATATCTCTAGGAATCGGTTTTGTTCAAACTTTAACTCTGGCATTTGACTCTCTTTGGTTTCACGGTCACATCCGCTTATGCTCATGTGAATCTTATAACATCTAGAACGGTAAGCCATTCACTCTATTAAGTTAGGTATCATATTAGATATGTATTAATACTTTAAAAAGACCTATTTCCTCAACTTCATATTCTTGCCAAACATTCTTTTTTAAAAGAATTAAAATACTATTGATTCAAAGATTAAGAGAAAAAAGTAGAGTGAAAGGAGGGGGAATGCTCTTCAATTGCATAATCCC